>JARBJD010000500.1:0-40596 GCA_033064195.1 Blattamonas nauphoetae
CTCTCATTTTCTCAGGTATGACTGATCATCCAAGATGTCTATTCGGTGATCTGAAATTGAGTGTACATCAATGAGGATGTTTTGTCTGCTGCCCTGTGAATCCTGAACTGACATTGAAAAATACACTATCATCATTCGTAGTTGGAACAGCAGCACCACCGACTGTTAAAGCAATAATTCAAAATTGTATTCAACATCGTCCGTTTTTATGAATAATCTCGTAGCCTCATGCAAAGAATTTCGTTCAAATTGGTCAATCATTTCTCCAACCATCGGTTACAAAAGACCTCTATTTAAGTGGATCCATATCGTCGAATAAAGAACCGGAATACGTGGATCAATATACATCATTGAACATTCTTGATTATAAAATTGATGATGTGTATTGCATGAGTTCTGGATACAATATTAAAGACATTGCGAAAGAGAATCTCAAACAGATGTGAGCTAGTTTTGTACAGAATCAACACCCTGTTTTATTGTTTCAAATAACTTAGTTTAATCAATTCAAACCATTTTTGGGGCAAAACCTTATCTTTCACTTAATCACAACTGAAGTTGATCAAACCCATTATTTTATCAAATGACGTCAGGAAGTGTCAAGGCTGAGAATTGTTGTGAATGGTAATGAAATATGATTAAAGAAGACTCACTTACTCCTTTCTTCGAAGAGAAACCAAAATACTGCTCTCTTGTCATGTAGAAAATGTCATGACAATTGACGCTGGTGCTCTTCTCTTCCAACAGCAATGGGTGCGGTTTTGATGATTGTGAGTGTGATTGAATCTCTGTGACAGCCATTTTCGCCGTTCGGTTGTTCTCAACGAGTCTTCAGGTCCAACTCAACAGTATTTCATTCTGTCACCTCGAGTAGATCGTCATATTCGTTTCCTTCTCTCTCGCCAATCTTGTGACAAAGAGGACAATGATTTTACTGCGACTGTTCCACACAGAGCGAGAGCGAGCGATTTGATTCAGAGAAGTCAGCGGATGGATCGAAAGACGAGCTGACGTGAGGACGGAATAGACAAGCGCGCGACGGAGACTGAGGAGGAGGCAGCGGAGATGATATGGAGAGCTTCGAAGTGGCGAGACTGACCGGATCGGGTTGTGTCGTCGAAGGTGACCATGTCGTCCTTCAGAGGGAGGTCGGTGATCATGCACACGTACTGCAGCAGAAACAAGGTTGACCTCTTTGTGCATCTTGAGGCGAGTGGACGGAGGGAACGCCATGTCGTTCGTCTTCTGGGCATCAGCGTGGGAGGGATGGAGAGGGAAGCAGGCAAACAGATTTGTGAGGTGTCCTCCACGTCCTCCGTTGGATGCTCCTCCCCATTCTGAGCCTCGTCCACCAAACGACTTCTGCAGCGAGAACTGTCGGAACTCGTCCATCGCGTCGAAGTTCTCGCCGTCCTCCTCGTCCTGAAGTTGAGTTGTGAGGTCAGTCGCTTGTCCTTCCTCCGCCTCCGACGGGACACTGTCGGAGAATGGAGGGTGTGTCTTGGAGAGTGAACGACGACGAGGATGCAAGTGAAGACTGGCCGCGAGGAGTGACGGTGATGAGATGTCCAGTGCACGCTGAGACTGGTCTCGAGGCGAGTCGGGAACGTTCTCGGCGTGCTGGGAGCTGGTGGAGTGGGTGGCCTGTGTAGAGACGGACGGGGAAGGGTGGGTGTCTGTTTGAGGTGTGGCGACTCTGACTTGCGATCGTCCATCGCGCTGGACGGGAAGGAGTGTCGAGCCCTCGTCTGTGGCGTTTTCTGTAGTTTCTTCTTTGTGTGTGTGATCTGGTTTCCGTGCAAATCGAGTGTGTTGTCGTGGGACGAAAGGATGAACGACGACACTCGCTCGTCTCTGAACTCCGTCTCGTCGAAGTCCGCATCTGCCGACGTTTTGATCACATTCCACCTGCCCACCACGCCTGTATGTTGCAGAAGCTGTTGGGCGGTCTCTGCTTCCAGCTTGATGGCAGTGTTGAGGTGGAGATAGAGCGAGGCACGTGTGGCTTCGAAATCGGCTGACTCTTCCTTCCCAGCTGGATAATGGCCGTGCACACTGCACATCCAGACTGCCTCGAATGGCGGTCTTGACTTGAAAGCTCGCAAGCTCGTTCCACTTCTCCTCGCGAGCGTGTTTTCTCTGCGTACTGCGACATTCGCTTGATCATGACCGACATCTCCATCTTAACAGCTTCGCGCATCGGGAGATGAAGCAGAAATGTACAACTTGGCGATGCGGGTGAGTGTGGCTTTCGTCGGGGCGAAGGGGAGAAAGGCGAGGGAGAGTGGGGACATGGTGGAGGAACACCTTGAAGAGATGGTTCAACACATCGAAGTTGTCCTTCGTTGTGGCGGAGCGGTTGTAGCGGCTGATCTGGTTTTGGTAGAGGAACGAGCGAGGTCCGATCGAGAGAGGGAAATATCTGGTTGGAGGCGAAGAGTGGGATGAGCGAGTCAAGCGACACAATGACACGGTGAGTCTTTGGGAACGAGATTGGATGAGACAGGGTAGACTCGATGCGGCTGAATGAGACGAGAGGGACTGAGGATTGGGTCTCGCCGCGGAGCAGATCGGGCGAGAAGAGAGTCGTCAGGCTGGACAGTCGACGAGATCGGGTAGAGCGTGGAGAGGAAAGGGGGGGGCGACGTTGAAGAAGGAGAAGACCAGCGCGATGCCGTTCTTGTCTTTGAAGGAGAGCAGGCGAGCTTCGACGAGTGGATGAGAGTCTAGATGAGTGCGAAGGACGTGGCGCAGATCTTCACGCAGTAATCAATCACCAACAACTCGAACTCACCATGCTCAGCGAACTGCTCACTCGACTTCCGTCCTGCTGCGGTGCGCTGGATGGTGTGGATGAGAGAGACGCTCTGGCAGACGATGGAGGAGAGGATGATGACAGACAGCGACGGACTCGTCTGCGGATAGGGTCGGCTCAAAGCGACGCAGAATCGGAGCAGAAGGTGCAGCACAGACAAGTCGGGGAGAGCAGCGAACAAGAGCGAGGATGTTTTCGAGTTCTGAATGTCGAAGGACTTAGCGAGGCCCTGCTCGAGATTGCCTAACACCTGTCCGAGGCATTCGATCCGCTTCATCAGCTCTTCGGCGAAGAGAAGGGATTGACACTGCAAACAGAGACCTCGCAAACTGAGAACAATCGTCGATTCCTCGCATGGTGTCGATATGCTGTGTTGCTGATGTGGCTTCCTGTTGTTCGGCGTAGAGAGCAGGCGGTCGTTCAGCAGAGTAATAGTGGTGTTAGAAACCCGCCCGCGTTCAGAAACCCGCAACCGGTGTCCAAAAAACCGCAACCGAACGATCTTCATCATACTCTCACTCTTTCATCATTTATTCACATTATCCTCTATTTTTCTCACATTTTTGAAAAAATCTATCGAAAAAAATCGTGAAGTGACGCAATTGAAACTGATCTTTCTCGAGACTCGGCATTGTCATCATATCCCTCCTCGTTTGTATTTTCTTGTTGAATCGGTTGTTGTGAACGTCAAATGAACGTTGGATCGGTGGTTTGACTTCATGAAACTTTGATTCAAAGGAAGATCGGAAGAGAAGAAACTGAACCATTGCAATCTTGCCCTCCTGATGTCAGTGTCAGTTTGATCCTTGTTTTATTTCCTCCTCCGGATGTTCTGAATATCAGAGCTCTTGTGTGAGTTTTACAGATTGCAAGACATCTAACTGAACAAATGATGATAAAGTTGAGAACGACAGAATCTCAAGAAGTATGGTCGAGTGAAATTGATGAAGCGTTGGAATTGTGTATTGAAACAAGTTCTTTGGTTGACTGTCATATCTCGAGTCCTGGCTAGTGAAACATCGATTTCGGTTTGAATCTTGACCCATCGATTTCAATGTCGCATTTCACAGACGTGTTTTTCTTCTTCACTTTTCCAGAAAACTTCTCAAGACTCTCAGTTGAGACAATTAGAAATGAATGATCAATCAAAATGAAGTGGCGGATTTATCACGCTGGTTGCGGGTTTATGGACCAGAGCGGGTTTGTAACACCACTATAAGTTATTGTTTGGCTTCCTCCCGCTTTCCGTCGCTCATCCGACGCGAGCAATTGGGCGACGTTCTCGACAGAGTGCTGATGGACGAGGAAGAGGACAGGGCGTACCTCCATCAGCACGTCGATGAAGTACTCGCCCGCCTTCACGTGCGACAGCGAAGACGTGAACACGAGTCGCAGGTGGGAGAGAGTCGGCGCAGGTGGGAAGATGACCAGCGGGGATGGAGGAGCGTGTTTGTGATGGTGCCCTGAGTCGTTACGAGGGCGGGATGTGACTTGTCATTGCTCGACTGTACTGGCTGAACGCCTTCGACTCCGACGACTGAAAAATGAACGATCGTTTGTCCTTGTTCAGATTGGCGTGCGACTGGTCTTGCATCGACGAAGGAAACACGAAGGCGAGCTTCCCATCCACCATCACCGACTTGACCGACTCTTCGACGGAGTACGTGCAAACTAGGTCGGGATCTAGAGTGAACGTGGCGTCCTCTTCATCGCAGCATCAGTCGGCTTGTTGGTAGTCGCGGTGAGTTTGGCATTGTCTTCCATTTCGTTGTGGAGGAACGAGACAAGTTCTTGTCTGTCCTTCTCGCCCCACACGAGCACAGGCGAGCGAGTGTCCGAGTCGAACATCGCCCAAAAGGCGCTGCTGTTGATTGGAGCAGGGCCTCCAACCACGACGACTTCCCCACAGCCATACTTGGTCAGTGTGGCCTCCTTCACCATTCTTCCGACGGGCGAAAGAAGCGAGTGTCCCCGCTTGACAGCCACTGTCAGAATCTGAGTATTCTCAAAATCCTTTGAGTGCGCTTCGGTGAAGTAGTCTGTGATTTGAGGCTTGCTCGATGTCATCGAGTGCTTGGCTGTTGACTTGCCTTGTTTGGAAAGAGCGTCCTTCAAGTTCAGCTCGCTCTGTATTCTGTCGCGGATGAGGGTGTGCAGGAATGTTGTCGTGGTGTGCTCGAAGTGATGCAGCTTCGACATTTTCTCACCCTCCTTCACGTCCAGCCCGTCCTCCTTTGCCTGCGACAACGCTCGATCCCAATCGGCGAGGGAGAGTGGATCACCTAAATCTCGTCCTGACCCGTCCGCGTCCACCGTTGTCCTCTTCACTGTGTCGTCGCTGTGTACACGGAACGGATTCGGAAGAGGATGCTGTGTTGCGTGCTGAGGGTCGTCCTTGGTTTGCTCGGACGGTGATTCTGACCAGGAATCGATGTTCTCTGAGGTCGTGCGTGGGGATGTCTTCGTCTTTGCTTGGAAGTCTTTCACAAGCAGTTTGAGCTTGAGAGCGATGTGTCGTTGTATCTCCTGCGCCGAGAACGAGACGAGAGTGGTGTAGCTTTCGATGAGATCGCGTAGCATCCACAGCGCGTGCACCAACGACTACCTCCCCTGCCGCAGCTTCTTGTCGGAGATGTTCCACTGATCAAACGTGTCCCACCCATTGGTGTGTCTGGTGTGCGGGTTGGAGTTGGCGGAGGGCGACATGTTGTGGTAGAAGAAGTCCGGCGAGGACATCGCCCAGAACGAGGACGGTGGGAGGATGAACGGCGACAGCAGATAGTTCGGTTCGTGCCACGTGAGGGACGTGGAAGTGGCGTGTGCTGGCTCGTAGAAAGGCGAGAGATGTATGTCGGCGAGGTTGATGGGGTGGAGCAGATGGAACGAGGGAGGCATAGCACACGTGTGTCTGTTGACGAAGTGGTACTGGGGCTTGTGAGGAGAGGGTGGGCAATGGACGATGGTTGGAGTCGGAGAGGCTCGCTCTGCTTGTCTTTCGTGTCGAGTGGAGTGAAGAAGCGTGCAGTGTGTGTGAGCAGGGTGGAGGGAGCAGGGACGAGGGGCTGAGTTGTACAGACTCTGCAGAAGGAGGGGATAAGGTAGTGTTCGATCGAGGCGGGCGACAAAAGGAGGAAGAACAGGTCTCTGTAGCAATCGCGGATGTGCAGAGCGGCTGAGCTTCCCACAGCGTTCGACTCAGCCGCGATCGACATGCTCATCCAGCTTGTGTCTTCCTTTTCTTGCGATCGGGGCTGTGTGATGGCCACAGGCGGAGAGCATGCCCCAAAATGAAGCCAGCCCATCAAACCGCAGCGGAAAGCGCGGTCTTGGAGCTGTTTGACGGTGTGCGGTGGGGAGAAGAGAATCAAGTGTCTGAGAAGCGTCATGGCCTGGAGAAGAGGATATAGAGTGTGCAGTCCAATCGAGGCGACAAGGCGTTCGGTAACAGAAGTGAACGGACCTGCTTTTGATATGATCGATTGGTGGAAAGGAACCAATGTATGGAGGAGAGAGAAGAGAATGATGATGGAGTGGATGTGGAGGAAGGAGGAGAGCGAAGGATACTCGTCGAGGAGGGTGATTGGGCATGATGCGATGGACGAGAGAGGAAGAGCGCTCGCCGGTGATGTGTCAATGTTGGTGGAACAGAAATTGGCAAAGTCAATCGAAATTGAGGGCAGGAATGGGATTGTTGTCGGGATAGAGACGGTTGGTGGTGAATAAAGAGGAGGAGGATCTCGATTGCCTCTTCCAGCTGTGGCTCAAGTTTGCGTTGATCCAGAAAGGAGGCAAGGAGAGAACGGGTTGAATGGGAGAAGATGAGTGACAATAGTGACAGGGAGAGCAACATAGTTGAGAGTAAGATATTGTTCCGTTTCTGTGAGGGATTTAGGGTTCAGGATAAAGAGCAGAGTGCCTGTGTGTATGAGACGAGAGCTTTAACCGCAGAAGAGATGAGTATGCTGTGTATCTTTCGAATTATGGTGATTGAAGGCAAATTTGGAGGCTGAGGAGCGGATCGGAACGGACATTCTATGAAGTGCTTTTCACGTCGTTTGAACTCTGGCGGATCGAACAGAACTTGACGATTGCGGTTTGGTTTCAAGAGAGTTATCTTGATAAAAGGAATATGAGGCAGCGACCACTGACGATGTGAGGGCATAGTTGGATTACAGAAGTGGTGGAGAAGGATTGTCGAATGAAGGATGTAGCATTGTTGGGAGACTGAAATAAAACGTGGACAGTTATTGAGATGTTTGTCTTGATTATTTCCTGAGAGAAGAATCAAAACGAGAGAGATCTGACCGAAGACGGGTCATTCTGTGGAGACTGCGACACGCTGCCGGAAAACTGATATTTTCCATCTTTTCCCCATATCCTAGAAGTATACACGAAGAGAGACAAGGTGTACGACGAGTTTAATCAACTGTCGTGGTGGAAGAAGATCGGACTCATTATAATTTCTGAGAGTTGCGATGAAACTGATCTAGTGAAAAGATAAACTTTTGCCCCCAAAAATTGCTTGATTACAACAAATGAAGTGTTTTGAAACAAGAAAAAAGGGGTGTCGATTCTGAGTGGGAACGACCCATGTACACAAATCGTCCAGGAACAATTCCTGCAGAGAAGATCTCATTTTATCCATTTCAGAAGACATCAACGGAAACAGGAATTGATTGTACTCAGCAAATGGTTCTCGTGAATGCCAAGGATATCATGCTTCTCTTCCGTCACTACGATAATGAAGTCACTTGTTTCCACAATCCAATGCAGAAGAATATCCAAGTGAACCTACTCAATAAATACTATCCAGAACAACCCACAACAACTATTGGAGCTCGTTTCTATCAGTTCGCATTATCGACTCTAAACCTTGATTCTTACCTCACTGTTCCAGATGATTTGGAGCGTTCACTGACGGATTCTCTTGTTGGAGAGAAACTCTCCGGTGACGGAACATATCCTCGTGAAACAATGACAAGAGTGCGACCGATTCATGACAACACTGACTTCCTTCTATGCTTCTCAACTCAAAGAAGTGGATGTCCAACAAACTGTAATGATTCTATCAGTTCCAGAGGTCAGAATGTTCCTGTAACTTTGAGATCTCAACCAATATATCAAGGGAATCTTGACACATACTACAATGTTTACGACCCAAGTCAAAGTGGTGGTGATATGACAACATTTACACATCCTCCAGCACCAATATTAGCAACCACTGCAACCACATGGTGGGTATTACGATACAGTAATGGCGAACCAAGAGTCGAATACTATCCTAATCACACACTGAAGGCGTTACACAAAGATTTGGGAATCATGTAGAGACAAAACAGTGAAAGAAATTATTGATATTGTATTTTTTATTTTTCTATAAATGAGAAGTATCAGATCAAATCAATCCAAACCAACATCGACATTAATTGAGCAAATCGAAGTGCAATCATATCTGCCGAAACAGTGGGATTCAGAACCTCACATCTACTCCATCCAAGAAGTACATCCTACAAATCCTCCAATGCCTTGCAGAATTGGAGACGAGATTGAAGTTCCATTGTGCTATGACGGTCATGATGTTACTGAATTTATGAAGAGTCATTTGCGAATTGATCTCACGATTACTGTTCCATATTCATATACGAGTAGTGAAACAGGAGAGTACGTCGGACTATCCGGAATATTCGTCGGATACAAATCATCCTCAGATGCAATTCGAGACATGAGACTCGTCGACAGTCATGGAAACATTATTGACAATTCACTTCAGAACAATCATGTTCACGAGTCATTTCTGTATCACACATTCAAGTCGTTCGAAGAGAAAACAATATGAAGCACTGCTACAGTCTTTGGGAAAATGTTCAGAGAATGGATCAGAGTGTGTGCGGATTCTACTATGTTCCCGTCAATAAATCCACAAATAAACTCACAAAGACAATTCCGTTGGTTATTCCATTTGTGAATTTACTTCCATTGAGTACATTTGATCAATATCCCAATTCAATCTTTGGTAATTTACGTTTAAGATTTCACTTGACAACTGATTCACTAGTGTATTGTCCAATTCAACATTCAACTGTCATTCGAAAATCTTCCCAAGGTTGCCGTGAATTGTTTCCAGATAAAGACTTGACAAGTATGTCGGATCAATCCAACATGCTCTTGATGTCTGATGGGGACTTTTCTCCAGTAACACAGGAATTCACACAGATAGGAAATCCAGTACTGAAAGCTTACAATAAAAAGAGCTATGCTCCACCCGCCAGTACAGTCGCTGAGGTTGGAGCCATTTCATTCACTTGCACTGTACAATCCTCTTCGGTGGACAAAGTCTCAACAATTTGCTATGGATATCAAATCACTGATGCAACAAAACAATCCCTCTTCAACACATATTCGAAGACTCTGTATGTCATGAAAGCAGAAAGAATTGACACACAATCATTCCAAACAAAAGCGAACGCCATGGGAGTGAGATCAAACATCAGTATCAAACTCAACAATCTCATGAATCTAATGTGTTTATTCCCTGAAAGACCAAACGAATGTACAGTCTTCAGAAATCCTCACTACGTTGGTCATTTCGAAATGCTTGGATCCAACTTTCCCAATTTCCCAATGTCAACAATCTCAGCAGAGTTCTATCAAATGATGATGGTGAATGGTGATTTCATTGGTTGTTCCGCAACAGAAGAGTTTGAAAATTCAATTTGTTCAACTCGAATGTTTGACTATAAAGCAAAGGAATATAAGAGAACAAAACCAGTAACAGATGCAACATGTTTCACATTCATGGTTCCAACAGATCGAAGTGAAATCGCTGGTGGTGAAGAAGGTATCTCAACAGCAGAATCAGTGAATATCGTCTACAGAGGAACACCAATCAATCAGGGAGAACTTGATCCATATTTCACATCAACCAAAGATGGACCTCCTCCTCCAATTCTAGCACTACATCAAGCAACATATTGGTTGTTCTGGATTGAGAATGGACAACCACGAGTGCGATATGTCATTGATCGTCGACTTCAAGAAGCATATGAAGAAGTTAAGAGAGGATACTAAATAGAACAAATATGATATTTTATTTTTGTAGAAAACACAAATGGTGAAGCGCTATTTCTCAATTCAGAATTCCCACACTGCTCAACTACCTCCTGATTTTACCAATTCCAGAAAACAAAAATATATTCACTTCCTCGACTGCAAACTCATTCATGTGAAAGAAGAGATTGCTGGTTCAACAATAGTGATTTCAAAGGATATTCCACAGCACATCACAATCCATGGTGATTGGATCCAGACTGATGCATTCAATGACTCGTTTGTTGCTTTCTGTAACGAACAGATTGCGAAGCGAAAGAAGTGGGAATTAACAACTCGACAATCAATGGTGAAGATCTGGTTCAAAGACAGTTCTGGTGAATCAATCGAGATGGAAACATCAGAGACAATCAATGGAAAAATAATCAAAGAGTATTATGAATTTTTGGTTGATCTCATGTTGGAATACTAATCAGTGAATTATATTTTTGGATCAGATCATTGATGAGTGTCTGTTGTTGTCCGACGATAGAGGATAATTCCTGAATGGCTTTCACACAGAAGCAAGAGAGTTCTGCATAATCAACTTGAAGACAATCTGGATTGGAATCATTCACGACTTCAGGGAATATTTCTTGGATCTGTTGTGCAATCACACCAATGTGTTTCTTCTCACTCTCCTTCTTCAAGCATTCACATTTCTCTGTGCAGTTCTTCAAGTGTTCTTCATCTGTTTCATTCTCTATTTGCTTTGTCACTTTGTTGATCTTCGAGTCGAACGTGTTGAATTGGTAGCGAACAATTTCGACTTTATTCAGTTGCTCGAGAACATTGGGATATGGTTCAATATTTCTTTTCACTCGTCTGTCTGACAGTTGAGAAAAACTTCCTGTTGTGGATATTGAAAACACTCCTGAACCTGTGTCCTCATCGTAGTAATAGATTGCTGGTCTGTCACATGGAGACCACATTACGATGCCATCACCATTGAACTGAATTCCTGAAGTTTCTGAAATTGATTGTGAAATGGAAAGGCCAGAAAAGAATGTCGATGCCGGATATGTTCCAGGATACTTCGGAAGTGATCCCTCTGATATATTCCAATTCGCTCCACTCACATTGATCAATCCTCCAATTTCTGGTGTCGAGATCGATCCATTTGTGCTGACTACTTTTTGGATTGAAGAGATCGCTGTCTTGTGTGCTTCTGCTGTCTTCTGTCGTGAGTCAATCACTGCTGTATTCTCGTGGGTCGTCGAGAGATTATGATCAATCATTTTCTCAATCATTTGTGAATTGTATTTTTGTCGATTCATTTTTGTTTGCTCTTTCAGAGAAAATAAAAAATGACAACTCCCTCATGAACATACGTCACCGGCACATTATTTTTGACATACTCAGAGACCAGTGAACAGTTCTCTTCTCTCATTGATTCAATTAATGCTTGTTCTGAACATACTCGACGTCTTTCGTTGTACATAGCAGTTGGATTCATTTAATACAAATTAAAAAATTCAAAAATAAATTTTCTTTCGTGATTTTATCATTTGAGATCTTCCGAGTCTTCGTTCCTCTCATCGATGGGTTCGATCAGTCTTGTTTGATCAGAGAAAGTACTTCAATGGGACTCGATCCTCTCATCTCGTTCATGACGACTCTTTACCGTTTAGTTTAGGTGTGTTTCACTTTCTCTTTTCACATTTGTTCTCTCTTCTTTTCCGACATCACTTTCTTGTCTTTGATCCTTCACTTTTTTCTTCTCCTCTCGTTCAGGTTCAACATTATGTTTTATGAACGGTGGTTTCGTTTCCGACTTATTCTTAACAAGTTTGCTCTATTTTGTTCTTAATTCTTTCATAAAACATCCTTATGTACCAACGCTGATCGAACCGAAAGTGGACCTGAAGATCAGGTACACAGATACGTTTTATCGTTTGAAAGTATGTCTCTCGTGATTTACCAAACAGGTTTGCTCTTCTTTTTTTATTCATCTCTTTATAAAACACAACGGTGTACCCAATCTTCATGATCATCAAACTCAGGTACACTATTGCGTCTTATGACCCGAAAGTGCTGTTCACTGAATATTTGAAACAGGTTTGCTCTCTTTTTTGTATTATCTCTTTATAAGACACAGTCATGTACCAGAATTTTCACTTCACTTTTGTCATTCACTTTTTTGGTACAACACTTCACTTTATCCTCTCATTTTCACTTCGTTGTCAATTTTTTTTCATTGTCTCTCACTTTTTTCAAAAATTAAAATTTAAAATGACGTGAACAAAATTTTGATCCTCATCTTTCTTCGAGAAACTTCGTGATTCATCGATAAAATTGTATGCGTTGGTACACCACTTTGTTTTACTTTGATTTGATTCTCATTTCACTTTTTACACTTCACTACTCTTCGATTTGTTCTCTTCATTTTTTCTAAAACACATTCGTGTACCAACAAAACGCGATCTGAAGTGATCATCCAGATCAGGTACACCACTTCACCTTATCGTTTCATTTCACAACTATTTGATTTCAATTCTCTTTTTTTATCAAAACACTGTAGAACACAGAACTAAAAATGTTTGATCGTCAAGATAAAAATGAACTCTCAGATCTGGTACATGATTGTGTTTTATCACTTCAAACCTTGTTTCACTTCACACTTTTGATCTCTTTATTAACATTTTTGCTCTAATCTTTCATAAAACACACTGGTGTACCAACGAGACTCAATCTGAAATGATCGGCGAGATCTGGTACGTCACTTCACTTTATCGTTGCTAACATTGTTTCACTTCACGATTTTACTCTAATTAGAAACATTTTTGTTGAAGACGCTCATAAAGTGAAGTGGTGTACCAATGAAACGCGAACAACAAAGATCGTTCAGATCTGGTACGAGATTTTGTTTTATCTTTTAGTTTTCACTTCAATCACTCTTTTTTTCTCTTTGTTTGTGAAATTTTGACGAACCCGTTCATAAGGTGAAGTGGTGTACCAACAAAACACAAAGAATCAAGATCGCTCCGATCTGGTACATGATTTTGTTTTATCGTCTCATTCTCACTTCACTCACTTGTTTTTCCTCTTTTTTTGTGAAATTTGTCTGAACACGTTCGTAAATCTCAATACTTACCCACAATTTTCACATCTTCCGTCTCAGCCTTTGCTATCATACTTGCCCACTTCATTGTTGCTTCATTCACATTCTGTTGTTCCAATTAAGCAAAAAAGTTGATAAAAAATGAGTTGTTGTGATGTGCTCGTGAGGTGTAGACGGTCGAAAGAATGCTCGTGAGATGACGAAAATGAAGAGGAATGACGAAGAGATTGAATGTGAAATGGTGAAAGAAAGATGAGAGAAGAAAGGGGTTGAAAGTGTTTTTGAAGTGACAAACACGGTGAAAACGTGAGATGTTGAAACACGAAAATGTGACATTATGGAACAACTATCCGACAAAAGTGTCTCGAAATTTGAGCACAGCTTTGTCGGACAGTGAGAATGAAGGATTTGTGGGAGAAATTCGGGGCAAAAATTCATATAGTGAAAATGTTGGCGGAAATGATGCGTCAAATGTGTGATGTGAAAAACCGACCCTCCAGAGAGAACTAATGTCACCAGTAAACTCGAAATCTCAAAAAAGCGTCGCTTGAGTGTGTTTGTGAAGTGGTTGACGTGAAAATCGTTATAAATGAAAATTGAGAAAAAATTGTGAAAACGATCGAGGTGTGAAATGGTTCGAACCAAAAGTCGCCAGAAGGCGTTCTTAACTGATCTAATGCTAAAAGGCGTCATAAGAGGACGATTCCTGAGCGAAAGATGATGGAAGACAGGGTCCATACCTTATCTCGAAAATTTCGACTCGTAAAATTCCTCAATGGGTCGGATCAAACTTTTTTTCCAAAAAGTGTTTTTTATCGCGAATCTCACCTTTCAAAATCGATTTTGTAATTTTAGAAGATGTTTGAGGTGAATTTGAGACATAAAGTAGTTGTTAGTAGCGAAATCTGAAAATCGACTTTTTGGTCACTTTTTCGACCACAGTTCGGTACGTAGCTCCACGAATTCTCAACCGATTTTCATCGGGACTGTTTTGATCGACGGCTCACATCGTCCTCGACATTTTAGAATTTTTTTCGATTTTTTTCGAAGTGGTTCTCAAGTTGGATTCACTTTGTTCGAGTTCAAAAGTGAAAAAACATCAAAAAAAGTGACAACATTTTTGGAATATGACAAAAATTTGCTTCAAAATTGACGCTTAAAATGAGCTCAAAATATTGGATATATTTTTGGAATTAAGGTCAAATATTGGCATCATTGAAATGGCCTAAATTCCTTTTAATACAAGATTTAGAAATGGTCAATCGGAATTGACTTTTCGTTTCTGATTTCAACGACTATTTCAATCTGGTTCCCAAATCGTCTACTATACTACTGGTGAGAGGCGAAGAGTTGAGCAGGACAGCCGAGATGCAAGTTTGCGGGATGAACTGTGGCTTTGATGATGTGGATGGCGTCTGTTGGAGGCTGAGGACTGATTGGACTTTCGATGTGGAAGACGAATGAGGAGGAGAATAAAGTGTCTGTGTTCGTGCCTCCACCAAAATCTGGACTGTATCCTCTCTTTTCCGCTCCTCTTCACTTCATCTGAGCATCTCTCCCACTCTCTCCTGTATCAATCCGAATCGTTCCCATCCGCTGGTTCGAGTATGGATTCGCGTTGAGTGAAAATTGGCGAAAGAGAGTCTTTGTGTCGCCCTGCTCTTCCACCATAATCAGGGTGCATATTTTTGAGGTCAGCCGAAAACCCCTTTTTGTTCGTGAAGATGAATTCTTAAAAGAAGTGACTACTTTTCAGGTCTAATGAAATAGTTAATTGTGATCCAATGTGTTTGAGCTCATCTGAAGCGACGATGGCTAGAGCTGGTGGATCTGACACCATCATTTATTTTGAATCGAGACAAAACCATGGAAACTGACTTAGGAGTCTAGTCATTTCAAAAAAAGCGTATGTTTCGTTGAGTTTCAAAGAATTCATCGCTCATTTCGCACTCTATCTCCCAATCTTAGCAATCATTGAACAAAACAGAACCCACAAACATTCAGCTCCACAACTATCGATAAAGTGTGGATTCCTGTGATGAAGCACAGTGCTAGAGTCAGTTTGTGGAATATTGACATCTCTCTGAATGGAGTGAATGGGATCATCAATCCATTCATCATTCGAAGCTGCATCGACTCTACCAAAACGATTGAGTACCCAATGTCAATCCATCTCCTCCCTCTGACAGCAGAACCCACGCAATCATCCAGTCTATGTGCTTCAGAAGATGGAAACAAACTCATCGATGAATCAGCCTCTCTATTTCCTCCAATCTCAATGAACCCAGCTTTAAAACTCCAGACGCGATCCAATGTTTCTCAAGTATCATTTCAACTTCTTCATTGCGTTTTGCAGCTCGCCCTCCCGTCATCATGCTCAAAACTTCCTCATGAAAGAATACCTCGGATACCCATATAAAGGCGGCATGGGGAGCTACCTTCTCACATTACTCGATATTGCTCACATTCCAATGTGGAAACTTCACCGCATGAATGACCAGGATGAACAAAAACCACCCATCAATCTCAATATGAAACCCTCGCTTGGTCGACTCTTCCTCACGTTCTTCCATCTCAACGGACAAAAGTTTGACTTCGAAAACCACGGTATCTCCATCCGGAATGGCGGATTCGACTTCATCAAGGAGGAGTGGAGGGAAGAACTCTTTGTCCCCAACAATCCGATACATTCGTCCCACCCTGAACGTCCAGTGTCCTCCCCAGTGAATATGATGGTTATGAACCCAGACCAGATGTCCCCTCCTCGGCCTTACAGCGGGAAAGTCCAGCTTTGTGTGGAGGATCCCCAAAGGCCTGACATCAACGTTGGGAAGGGATGTTTTCATTTTTCGGCTGTGAAGCAGAATTTTGAACAAGCCTATTTGTATTTGTCCACTCCACTGCCTCTCCATTCTCGTGTCTGGGAAGCTTTGCGTCAAGACGAAGTGAGGAAGGAAAAGCAAAGAAGCAAACGCCTAAGTCCATCGTTGTCAGTTCAGAATTCACCAGGTCCCTCCTCTGATGCAGAGACAGCTCAGCCACCAAAGAAGAAGCATCAGATTTTCTCTTACTCGACTGTCCACCCGACGGTCGATGACTGGTCCGTGTCTGGCTCCGAAAGGGTCATGTTCCACATCCAGTTGCGCCCCACTCTTCTCTCGCGCATTCTGAAAATGGATCAGTCGTTCCGCGATTCGTGAGACAAGCTCAACAACACCATCTTCAAACAGGTCAAGACAGAGTTCACTGAGCTCAGAAAGGGATGGATCTCGCCGTCCAACATCGAAAGCACGCACACTTCGGTTGTGACCCCCAAAACAACCCCAACCACCCACTTCTTGTCTGTCCACTCGCCGTCCTTCCAACCGAAAGGCATCCAAAAGATGGCACCACAGATGCCCAAAAAAGCCGCCAGGTAGAGCGAGCGAAGGGAGGCCGAGAAGCCCGACATGGACAGCGTGCCATTCACTCCCATCGCTGCTCCACCCGATGTGCCCCCCACGAACACTCCCACAAACCGTCCTCTCCCTCCAGCGACTCCATCAGCTCAACCGGGCCGCGCGGGTCCCTGTCGCGCCACTCATCGTCCTCGTCGCGGTGTGCCTCTCCACTTTTCAAGGCACGCACTCCAACGAAGCCCCCTCTCCCCAGAACACCGTTCCAGCCGACCATCACCAAGACAGTCTCGCAGGGGGTTGACTATAATCCATCCACCGATCTATCTAAAACCAATCCGATTCGATCAAACCCATCGAACTGGAGTATTTTTTATAAAAACATTCAAAGATCGTTTTCATTTCACACTTTCATTCCATTCACTGACTGATTTACAAAATGTGACAAAACGAGGGGGAAAGCGCTGCCTAGTCGACATACACAACTGTTGCGTTACGTTTGTGGACATTCTTGGATGTTGTCACTTTCTTCTTCACAGTCTCCATGTTCTTCTCATCCGACTCTTTCTTCTCTTCCGCTGCTGGTTCATTTGCTCCTTTCGCTTCTCCACTTGGTTGGTTTGACGTGACAATCTTCGCCGCAGTCTTCCGCTTCGACAACGCTGCTTTCGCCTTCCCTTCGATCGGTGCAATCTGCTCCACTTTCACAGCTCCCTTCGGCTCTCCCTCATTCTCCACGATCGGCGTCAATTTGGAGACAGTTCCAACCTCTTGTGCCTCCCGTTGTTTCTTCTCCAACAGAAGCTTCTATGAAGCCACAACTTGGTTTTGTTTCTTCGTGTTGATGAATGCAATGATATTCTCCGCTTGATAGCCTCATTTTGTGTGTTCGCTCTCACATACCAAGTCGATTGTAACCTCTCCTTTTTCGCCTCCTTCCGGAACAACAAGCTCGATACTTGATTGATCAACGATGTTGTCGATATACCAGGGATGTTGGTTGATATAGACGACGGTGTAATGCTGGGGAATGACGGGAGAAAGTGAACGAAGAATGAACGTGTGAAGAGGGGATTGGAGGGATATTTGGGAAAATGCGTGTTAAAAATTGAGAGAAAGGAAGTTCATCTTCTACCGAAGACATTAAACAGTCAATTCACACCTTTGTTGGATCAAACTCTCGATTCTTAGTAATGATCTTCCGACATTCAGCTGGCAGGGTTGACGGATGACAGTATCGAGCGTGGAGGATCTTTTGAAAAAGCGCCTGTGTGTTCTGGTCCTCGAAGGGGAGGAACCCGCACACGAGAGCGAACATAATTTCACCACCTTCTTCAGATGACTGAACAGTGGACATCGTATATCTGAAGAGAGGTAGGAGGAGGAGAGACGAGGGGAGAGATAATATGATTCAGAGAAACACGGATGAGAAGGAAAGAATCGTCCCAAAAGAAGAACTATGTAATTCCACAAAAGAATTCGGCAGGACCAATTCCACACCTTCCCTTCGATCATTTCCGACGCCACAATTCATGGTGAACTACAAGCCGTCTTCAGAAGGCTTCCGTCGAACATCAAGTTCTGGAGTTTGAGATCACGATGAATGACTCCGAACTGTGAACGGGAGACGAGGAGGGAGGGGGAAGGATGGAGGAGAGAGATGATTGAGGGATGATAGATGATGTGACGGGAAGTAAGATGAGAAAAAGATCGAAAGAAGAAGAAAAGCGAGATAGATGAATGAGAATGAGGGAAACTGTTCTTCGTATCCACAAACCTGGAAAACAATCAATTGAGCAGGAAGAAAACCACGATTCGCGGAGAAGAAAGCAGTGATTCACCGTTTTGGTCGAAATTGACTTGCGATTTTCGATCAATCCATTAACGCAACGTGTTGAAAAACTCTTTTCATATGGACTCAAATGTAACGATCTGTCCTCTTGGGAACTCTTCAACCCTGTTTTCTTCCACTTCCACTGCAATTTTCGACAAACCCCGCCACGCAGACCTCGCTGCATCCCCTCACGCAGGTGTTCGTTCCTTCCCCGTCTGTCAACAACAGCGATCTCGATAGCTTCCTCAAATCACTCGTGTTTTTCGTTCAATCATCGCCGTTTGTGTGGGAGCTGCAGAACGCAGACATCCTCATCTCCGACTTCTTCGTCGCATGCACCACGCTTCCCTCTGCCGGGTAAGTCTAGGCTCAGATCCGGAAAAGTCTAGACGCAGATCTGCAGATCGGTCTAGGCGCAGATCTCGAAGTCTACACGCAGATCTCTCTTGTTTTGGTTCATTTCGACTTAAAAATGTTTGCAATCAAAGAATACGACGTGAAATGTGAATTTTGTGTTGATCATTTCGCATTTTTCGGCATTGCAGTTTGGAGTTGACTTCAGAGTTGATCCCACCCATGAATGTCGCTTGCTGCCGCTGCAGTATCCTCATCCCAATCACTGGCCGTTCAGTCTTCATCCACAGGACGTATCGCCTTGTTAATGTCCTCCATCATCGCTTTCACACTCAAACGCGGTAGACATTCCCAAGCCGAGTGATTGCGTGTCTGAAGGCGAGTTCTGAGGAAGGAATGAGATTGTTGCGGTGTCACTTGGGACACTTACACTGAACCGCGAGAGAGAAGCCGTGAAAGGAGAGGAAGAGAAGGGCGACGACGCGTTGAAGTGTCCAGTGTCGACAGCCTCAATCTCGTCAATCCCAACCAGTTCAAACGATCCCAACGTGTCGGTCTCGACCTCTTTGCCTGAGGGACGGAGTGTGGGGGACTGGCGAGAAGGCGGGCGAGGAGTGGGTCGAGGCAGGGAGGAGGATGTGGCAGCGGAGAGGAGGGAGTGTGGGAAGGGAGGTGTGTTGAAGAGAAGCTGATGCGAATCTGTCGGCGAACAGTGCAGTTCCTCGAAGATCGGTTGCTTTGGTTCATGCGGTGGTGACTGGGTTGATTTCGGTGATTGTGCTGTAGGGACTGTCTGCTTCCCAGACGACGACTTGTGAAGCGAATGGAAGATGGTTGGGATGCTCTGCTCAGCCTCCGAAGACTCTTCCGACGTGGCTGGCGATCGAGACATGATTTTGAGACTGATCAGGGGAGGTGTGCTGTCGGACATTGTGCTCGGACTGCCAGCCTCAAACATGAAGCGCTGGGCAGAGAGGGAGTGGTTGATGCTGCGTGGCTGAGGAGTGGTGGAGGGGAACGGGGGCATCCAACTAGTCGACGCCATCTGAAGAGAGAGGAAGGAGCGAGAGATCGACGCCGGTGAGTGTTGCGATGTTGAGAACAGCGGAGAGTCTGTCTGCCACGGCGACGATCCCCGAATGTGCGAAGGCTGGGTTGGCGGAGAATCGATTGAGACTACAGTGGCCTTCTGTGTCTCCGCCTCGTCTCCTCATCCTTTGCACTCCCTCTTGTATATTCTTCGTGTTTTTCCGGCTTTTCTCATATCTGCAATGTCTCTTTGCACTGGGCAGGGAGGACAACGCGTTTGGGCCATAGTTGGTTACTCCTCACGCCTTCAGCTTCTTTCCTGGTCTGACCTCATTATGTTGTCCACAGCCTTGTAATTATGTTTATCTTTGGTTTTTGGTTTCATCTTTCAGCCTTTGTTCTTCAACAGTCTTTCTCAGTCCTCGTTCACTCTCCTCCGAATTTGCATCTTTTAGATGCCCCCTTTCTCGCTCCTTCTCGCACATTTCTTCCTGCGTCATCATTTCCTGTCATCCTGGTTTCATTGTTCTTCTTTCAAGCGGGGTGTAATGTTCAGCCATGTGCGGAGGAGACTGGTTCCAGATCAAAATCGATTGAGGTGTGGAGGAAACGAGAGTGTCATCATGATTAAGAAAGATGGGAAGGTAATGACCAGAATAATGATGAGATGCTGATGATGAAGTCAAGAGAGATATTCGAAGAAGAGAAGGGCATACGATTGGTGAGTGAACCGTCGATTCTGATTGGAGATCCTGGAGGATGGATGAGGAGATCAGTGAGAGTGAACTTGGAGACATGAGGAGAGAGGATATCTGGTGAAATTGAATCCAGAATTTTACAGGGGCATTGGCAAACGCTGGTTGCTGGTGGAATTCAGTAGTGGAAACGATGATGATGAAAAGGAGTATGGAAAAGGAATGGGAGAACAAACACTTGCTGGGGAGCATCCAGTCAGGTGCAGTTATTCGTTGTGCAGGCGATGAGACTTGATCAACCCAGGTTCTGATCGAGATTTGAATCAATTGATGCAATAATGCTGTTAAGTGAAGTGAAAAGCCCAAAAACAGGATACGATGTCTATATTTAGGTTTGAGAAGATTAAAATGTGATTCAAAGTCGATAATAACACGAAGAAAGAGAGATCTGCGTGTAGACTTCGAGATCTGCGCCTAGACCGATCTGCAGATCTGCGCCTAGACTTTTTCGGATCTGAGTCTAGACCTACCCCCCTCTGCCCACCCTGCCGGCTACATCTCAACGCTGACCAATGACAGTTCACCGTCGGGACCCACTCTTTCCCCGCGGCATGCCTTCGACCAGCTTCACACCTCGTTTGTGGGGCGGGGGAGGGGCAGCAAAGAAAAAAACTAGGCAGCTGCTCTCCTCTCCTCGTCGGGCGGGTTCTTCGCTCAGCCTGGCACTGTCAATCCGCAGAAAGTGAATTCGTCTTCTTTGTCGCAGAAACTTCTGCCTCCGCACTCGTTCTCTGCTCTCCAGCTTGTTAACCATCCCGTCGTCGTTCCTCTCCTCAACACTCTCATCCACAGCGCGTCTCACTCGCAGCAGGCACAACAATCCCCATCTTCCTCTCGTCTTCTGCAGACGCCGTTCACAAAACTGTCAACCTCCTGAAAGTCGCCGTATAACCCAGCCATCCCATCCTTCACCCTACGTTTCTCACCCTCTC
Source organism: Blattamonas nauphoetae (assembly GCA_033064195.1). NCBI lineage: Eukaryota > Preaxostyla > Oxymonadida > Blattamonas > Blattamonas nauphoetae. The sequence continues at coordinate 21,262 of JARBJD010000500.1, forward strand.
CATCTCAGACATTTGCGACCTCTCCCTCTTCGCACACTCTCCCCTCGCCCACTCTCTCCCGCGCACACCGTACTCCTTCGCAGTCGTTCTTCTCTGACCCCCACACCACCTTTGGTGCGATTGGGCCAGACCAGCCTCAGCCGCAGAAGAGGAAGCCTGAAAATGAGAAGCCACACACCGCACAACAGACCATTCTGGGACGGCATCTCTCAAGCCGTCTGAACCGATGCCGGCCATCCTCACACACCCGCCCTCCCCTCCTCACTCCCAAACAGAAAGTGCGACAGACGCGAACATGTCACCGTCGACGAGTCGGATCTCGGTGGGTATGCAGTGGATGTGCGATTCGCCGTTCAAACCTGCCCTGTCTGTGCCATTCAACGAGGACGAGCTCGGCCTGGACGATTCCGATGACGACAAGACCACGCCAAGTCTGTATGGGAGTTGGAAGGAGAGTGACACGATGCTCTCCGCAACAACCTCGCCGCGCCATTCGTCGCTGGCCAAGTCGCCCAACCCGACGCTCCTCTCTGCCAATGCGAGGCCGTTCGTGCCGTCGTACTCGTCGTCGTCGTTCTACTACCATCCTCCGCAGTCTGTCACGCCGACGTTCTTCCCGCAACCTTCTCCGCCACCGGACACGCCCTTCCGAAAGATTTCCACACGCGACCTGCAGTATCTCATGCAGCACGAGCAGAACAAGATCGACGAGCGGCGCCGGTGGAAGGAGTGGCGTGGAGAGATCGATGCCAAGTACGGAATCTGGGCCAGCCAGCGCGAGAGCATCAGCGAGACGCGGATGCCGTCGGTGCCAGTCGACCGAGGACAGCAGCAAGAAAGCGACAGCTCAAGTACAACGCGCGGAAGGAAGAAGCCAATGCTGAACAGGCGTGAGAAACGAGAGCAAGATGAGTGGATGCGGTGGGGAGGAATGGACTACAATGAGCGACACGGGGGGTTTGGGTGAGGCGAGGCAGATCTGGTGGATGAGGAGGAGAACACGCTCGAGAAGGAATAGCGGGTATTCAAGGAGAAGGGGCGAGGGCGTGGGAGGACACGGCTACGAGGATGGGGGAAGAAGGACAAGGGCGAGGTCGAGCGGGGGAAGGGGCGAGGCGAGGAGTACCCTCTCGACAGCGACAAGAAGAGGGGCGGGCTAGTGCAGCCTCCGCATGCTGACCATCCTGGTATGTTCGACGATCCAGCCGAACCGAAAGGATGAACTCTTTCTTCAAGACTTCATATTTTCCTCAAGTAGCATTATGTATTCTTCATTTCCATTTCTTGAAAGCTTGAATGACCAACCAAAACATGAAAATGCAACTCTTCTCTCGATCAATTGAACGATTTCGTCTTGCATCTCCCTTTCTGGTGGACCGAACATTGACATGTCCTTCACGAGGTTAATTGTCATTATGATGCAATATTTGTCTTCTGTTTGCATTGTATATCATTTCACCTTCTCGTATTTTGGTTCGTTTTGAGATGTCTCAGATATGTGTCGAAAGTATGGCACAGAACGGAAATGTCAAGATAGAACGCGCTATCTTCTTTAGTTTGTCCTAAATAGGATCCAATGACTACGTTTCAATCTCCAGCCCCTCTGAAACCAAAGTCGGATGCCATTCTCCTCTCCATTCAAATGAGACTCATGGAAGAGAAGAAGGAGCCCTTATATCAGAGAAAAGCCTTTGAAAATGAACAATGAAATTTTACCTGGATGAGGCATCACTCAAACTGCTCTGGAAAGTTCGATAAGGCAACTGAAAAACCACACATCTTGAACTGAAGCAGGAAACAACAAAAATGCGGCTTATCTCACAATTTGAATGTACATTCGTGTTTCAAAGCAAGACCTAAGACGATGGCGTCTTTTTTGATTCCAGAAGTCAAAAACGACGAAGCATCAGTTTGATATATTGATGAAACAGATTTGGAAAAATGCTTTCCAATGAACTCGCACCATTTCATAACAATCTCAACGAAAAAGTGTCGTTTCTTTTCGTTGAAGATTGACTTTCTTGTTTTGATTCCTAGGATCAACACATTCTGATCATACTGCTGGGAGGAATCAGTTTCGAAGTCGCTCTGATCATCTTGTTGCCGCGGACACAAGTGATGTCACTGATAAGAATTCCTTCAATGAAGATGATCTCAACAATCTTAGCAATTCGGAGATTCCCCTCGACTTCATTCTGGGGCAGCTTGCAACAGGCAACGAGCTCGACTTTAGCGGGGATCTGTCAGATACATTCTCCGACAGTGAGAGCACAATGGAAGATGAGTTTCTTGATTCTCCAGTCACCATCACCCTCAAATTCATCCATGACTTCCCTCTCTCAACGGGAACGATGTTCAGTCGGGAGAACGAGCCGTCCTTGCTCATATAGGGGTGCCACTAATAAATTGCGTTTCCAGGCAGGTCCCCCAAATGCATAATTCATCCGTTTTTTTGCTTTTTCTCAAACTGTACACAATTAGAAGGTGCTGGGTAATTAAATCCACTGAAAACAAAATGAAGGTGTGACAAAAGTGTTCTGACATTGATAAACTGGAATCTGGACGGATTAAAGCTCTAGCTTGGAAAACTGTTTGAAGAACAATCGAATGAAGAGAAGGTGCACACCATTCAGCCTTAATCTTCTTCATCTGATGAGTCATCGTTTAGATCTTCGGGTTCTCCATGATGTTCCCGTTGCCAGGCTTGTTCGAGTTCTAATGTGTTGAGGAAGGGAGAAGTTGTGAAAAAAAGAAACAAAAAAGGCCTTTATCGTAGTATTCGCCCTCTCTTCTAATCACGTGTCTACATCTCCGAATCCAACTCTCAAAGACATCTACCCGCTTCTCCCATGTCCACTCTTTCATGAATTGGTTGACGGCGTTGTATAATTGATCACTATTCTGGAGTTGTTGATCTCTGAGTGCGGCCTTAATTTGGGAAAATAGCGCGAAATCACACGGACTCAAATCCGGTGAGTAGGGAGGATGTGGAAGGTTGATGTAATTTCGATTGTCTTCTAGGTACTGTTTAACTGTCCCGGCTTTGTGCGCGGGCGCATTATCGTAATGAATCAGAAATGGTGGGTCGGAGAAATCGAGACTGCGTAAATATTGGTCCATCGGTCGAAGAATCCTATCTCGGAAATATGCAGCGTCAATTGTCGCGTTTTGCGGTAGGATATCGAGTACAGGAGTATATAGAACGCCAAAAAAGATAGTATTCATGAACTTTGTTTGGTAATGAGATTTCGGTTGAATTTGGGGGATTTCATCGCCATCCTGTGTCCAAAGTCCACTTGTTGCATAGTCCAGGTAAAACCAACTCTCGTCTCCGGTGTACACGTTGAGAAAGTCTGTTTCATCGCATTTTTTTAGCTTTTTGAGGAGACTCTTGGCCAAATTGACTCTATCGACTTTGTTTTGTGGAGTGAGAGTGTGTGGAATTTTTTTCACCCTCCGCCAGCGAAAACCAAGCTCCTTATTCAGTATCTTCTTTTGTTCGTTTCTATAACTTCTCGAAGTCGTTGACGAAGCTGCATGTTTCGTGGTCTGCCTGTAGGAGATTTCACGTCAATATTTACGTTTCCTCGTCGAAATTGTTTGTAAAGTAACTGAATGTTCCGCCGTTTCGGTCCGGAAGGACCGAAGAGAGTTCTCCCTTCTTCAAGGCATTGTTTCGTTGTGAGGCCACTTCTGTAGCTGCTGAGAATGTGAGTGCGATTTTGGATTCGTTTTTGATGTTTGACCATCCCGATCTGGCCCAAAATGAAAATCTAGTTTCCAACACCTGAATATCACGTCATTCTCTCCCTCCGGTGCATCGTGTTTTGCGTCAGCAACCTGTCCCCACTGATCATCAATCAAGGATATCTCTCAATATGTTGTCTACGAAGTTATTTTTGACTTTTTCTCCATTCTCTGATTTTTTCAAACAATACTCATGTCTCTCAGAAATAAATTCCAGAAAACCATCAAGGTCATATTCAACTGAAAGTGCGGCATTTTTTCTTTCCGACACTGCAACGTATAGCAGAACATCATGAATGTGCAGTCGACACCCAACAATTTCCTCAACAGCCATGCCGATCAAAATTTGACGTCCAGATGTGTCCTATTTCATTGTTTTCTTTGATATATTTCCCAGGATTATCCAGAAAATGATGCGGTTCAGAGATATACCGACAGGTATGATCGGCCACGAGTTCACAATATGGTGGAATGGAACCGATATCACATCGATGATTTTGGTTGCAACAATCATCCCTCATCAGGTTATGTTGAATATGGAATGAAATACTCAGCTTTAATCCGTCCAGATTCCAGTTTATCAATGTCAGAACACTTTTGTCACACCTTCATTTTGTTTTCAGTGGATTTTATTACCCAGCACCTTCTAATTGTGTACAATTTGAGAAAAAGCAAAAAAACGGATGAATTATGCATTTGGGGGACCTGCCTGGAAACGCAATTTATTCGTGGCACCCCTATATCTCCCAGGGTCTTGCTAAATTCACGACGCAGATCTGACAACTGGTTCAACCATTCGCAATGTACAACTAATTCAGACGCTTGAGTCCGCACTCGATCATGTTCCTATTTAAGTCATTTTTCACTTTCAGTACACGTATTTGGTCAGCTTTCGCCTCATTAAAACTTGGGTTTCCACAGATATTGTCATAAAATGCAAACAGGTCATCCAGTGGATCGTGTGATAAATTGATTCGAGAAAAAAGAGTCAAATTGGAAATACCGGGTGTCCCATTAGTCTTGGCGAGAGGGTCAGTCGTGACAAAAAGAGAGAGTTACCGTTCACCCAGAGAATATGTTTGAGTTTGTGCACTTTTTTCAAAAACAATGAAAACTGTAGTGTGAAAGTTACATACGAAGTGATATGGAAGCCTCGCAAAAAATGACCGAGGAACACACCAACCATCTTTGGTCAGATGACGATCGGATAGAAATAGTAAGACTTGTAGCGCGATATGAGACGCCTGAAGCGGCAAGAAGTCACTGGACCGGCTCCATCGTCCCAGACGTGCGAACTTTTTCAAGAGCGTATGCAAGGTTTCTCGAGACAGGGAGAGTTGACGATCGCCCACGAAGTGGACGACCAAGAACAACCTGTAGTGAGGGATCATTGGAGAAGCTAAAAAATGAAATTGAAACACACCCAACGAAATCGGAAAGGACACTTGGATCTGACCTCCAAATCCCAAGAAGCAGTATAAATCGGGGGATCAGTGAACTAGGGTTTAAATCGTATGTGATACAAAGAACGCAATTTCACTACGATCAAGATTATTCAATCAGAGAAGAATGCTGCAAACATTTTGTTCATCTGTGCAAACAAAAGCCGACTCTCCTCAATAGAATTTGGTTTTCCGATGAGAAGACCTTTCGGACGGATCGAACTGTTATCCGTCACAATCACCGAATGTTGGCGAGGGAAAACCCGCATTTTCATGTCGAGGTTCCAACCGAACGCGTGGTCACCAACTGCTGGATTGCGACGTCTGCGACTGGATACATCGGACCCTACTTCTTCGATAAGACGGTGACTAGCCCAGTTTACGTTGAAATGCTACGAACCTACTTTGTTCCACGGCTGAAAGAAAGAGGGAGATTCGAATGGGCGTACCTTCAACAAGATGGGGCACCACCACACACAGCCAGCGCCACCATCCAGTACTTGAATGATACTTTTGGGCATCGATGGATCGGAATGCATGGTGTTCATCCTTGGCCTCAGCGGAGCGGGGATCTGTCGCCCTTGGATTTCTGGTTGTGGAGTTACCTAGAAGAGAAGGTATTACCAAGAGAACCTAAAACGAAGACCGACATTGAGGGATTTATCAGCGAAGAGTTGAGCAGAATACCGTCCAGAATGTTCGATGAAGCAGTTCAGAGTGTGCTGAAGAGGGCGAACGAGGTCATCGCACGTTTCGGAGAATCTGCTGAGATATGAAAGAAGGCTTTAATAATACATTTCACGAATTAGTTTCTTTGAAATCAGTCTGTGAAATGAGAGAGAGCAAAAAACCAAGACTTTTGGGCCACCCGGTATCTCTTTGGTTTTGAGATTTACAGTGTTGTCAGATCTCTGAAAGTTCAAGATGATGAATGGATAGAGTGGGGAGCGAGATGTTCTTCGATCTGCGTGGCAGCAGTAGTATAGAAGACGAAAGTAATTATTTCTGGTCTCGCATTATAAATTGAGATCTTTATCTCCGTACCGATTGAACCAATTTTGAATCTTGTATTAAGAATCCTCAATGCATTTTAGAAGTGTCAAATTTTGGGAGTTATTTTCAAAATTTAGTCCAAAAACAACCTCATTCTAAAGTGTCAATTTTGAAGCAAATTTTTGGTCTATTTCAAAAATTTAGGTCATTTATTGCCTTCATCAGAATACACTCAAAACGGTCTCGTTTTATTTTTTTTCCAATTTTTTAATTCTATATAAAATGACAAGCAACTCATTCAAGAATCAACCGAAAGACCAAATTGCTGGAGCACTTCTTCGATTAAATATTCATGCAAATCCATTCCAGTCTCGTGATGCACTCTGGAAGGAATTGCAAAGTGAATTGAATAAACTTGGTTGTAAACCACCTCATTCAACAGATAAAGTTACTAAGTTCATTTCAGATGTTTTCCCACGATTGAAACACAATCATGACAAGCTGGTTTCGATTGGACTTACTGGAATGAATGATTTAACGAAACTACTGAATCTCATGTATGGTTTCAATTTTCATCTTGATGAATATGCACTGTATGTCTACAGATGCATTGAAGTCATGGAACTTCAACATATCATTTCACTCGATCTCATTCGATTTTGCGATGAGAAAAATATTGATCTGAATCCTGAGACAACCAAATATGCTAATCTTCTTGAAGAATTCACCAAACATAAAGCAGAGCCAGTGGATTGGGAATCTATTCCTGAGAAGCAGCTCACAACATTCACGACAGGAATTCTGAATAAGACTATGCGGAATGACATGGTATGTCACATTGCAAAACTAATCTGGTTTGAATTTTACAATGTCAATTTTGTTCTCTTCATCGGATACGATAAAGGTAAACCAGTTCAATTCGGTGATGACAATGGAATCTTGAAATTTGATACTATGTGTTTCTTTGAAGCTCTTGCAGTTCACAGATTATCAAAATCACTGAATACAACGCTCGCAAGTAAAGTAAAGAGATATTTGGATGATCTTCATAAATAAACAAAACCAATAAACTTATTTTTGTCACTTTTTTCGACTTTTGATGTTTTCAATTTGACTCTCACCGAGGGTTCGAAGCCTTGCCAAGTCAAGACTAATTTGGCGCTTATTTGGGAATCTGGTTGAGAAACTTCTTGAAACAAAAACTAAAATCTCGAGGACGATGTGATGCATCGATCAATAGAAACCAGATGATAATCGGTTGAGTATTCGTCGAGATCTGAGTCATTCTTCATTCAAAAAAGTTCGAAAAAAAGTGAACCTCTTTTGAGAAAACACTCGTATCTCGACAACGAGCAGAGATCCAGACTCGAAACCACTCGCAATCGATAGAGGACTCAATTTTGCATATAGGCAAAAAAAGTGCAAAACCTTAGGGAGGGAGGAAGCTGGTTGTTTTTATTGCCTGGTGTGTTGGCAAGTCCCTAAGGCCCAGGGTTGCGATCCCTGTTTCTGACATTTATCTCACTTTTTTAAATCCGACGTCGGACAAATTATTGCTTCCTCCGGGGTTCGAACCTGGGACGCCTAGCCAAGTGGTACGTGCACTTACCACTCGACTACTCATCCCTAATTTTCCGAGGATTTACCCTGGCTATATATCTGTGTGGAGGGTCGTTTTGGGTCATTTTTCAAAAAGTGAGATAAATTTTTTTGAGAAAAATTTTTTTCGTCCAATCAACTTCAAATTTCACAGAATGGATGTCAAACATGATATAAAAACGATTTTCCAAAAAATTTTGAACAATTTTGATTTTTTGCCATATGGGTCGTTCCCACTCAGAATCGACACCCCTTTTTTCTTGTTTCAAAACACTTCATTTGTTGTAATCAAGCAATTTTTGGGGGCAAAAGTTTATCTTTTCACTAGATCAGTTTCATCGCAACTCTCAGAAATTATAATGAGTCCGATCTTCTTCCACCACGACAGTTGATTAAACTCGTCGTACACCTTGTCTCTCTTCGTGTATACTTCTAGGATATGGGGAAAAGATGGAAAATATCAGTTTTCCGGCAGCGTGTCGCAGTCTCCACAGAATGACCCGTCTTCGGTCAGATCTCTCTCGTTTTGATTCTTCTCTCAGGAAATAATCAAGACAAACATCTCAATAACTGTCCACGTTTTATTTCAGTCTCCCAACAATGCTACATCCTTCATTCGACAATCCTTCTCCACCACTTCTGTAATCCAACTATGCCCTCACATCGTCAGTGGTCGCTGCCTCATATTCCTTTTATCAAGATAACTCTCTTGAAACCAAACCGCAATCGTCAAGTTCTGTTCGATCCGCCAGAGTTCAAACGACGTGAAAAGCACTTCATAGAATGTCCGTTCCGATCCGCTCCTCAGCCTCCAAATTTGCCTTCAATCACCATAATTCGAAAGATACACAGCATACTCATCTCTTCTGCGGTTAAAGCTCTCGTCTCATACACACAGGCACTCTGCTCTTTATCCTGAACCCTAAATCCCTCACAGAAACGGAACAATATCTTACTCTCAACTATGTTGCTCTCCCTGTCACTATTGTCACTCATCTTCTCCCATTCAACCCGTTCTCTCCTTGCCTCCTTTCTGGATCAACGCAAACTTGAGCCACAGCTGGAAGAGGCAATCGAGATCCTCCTCCTCTTTATTCACCACCAACCGTCTCTATCCCGACAACAATCCCATTCCTGCCCTCAATTTCGATTGACTTTGCCAATTTCTGTTCCACCAACATTGACACATCACCGGCGAGCGCTCTTCCTCTCTCGTCCATCGCATCATGCCCAATCACCCTCCTCGACGAGTATCCTTCGCTCTCCTCCTTCCTCCACATCCACTCCACCATCATTCTCTTCTCTCTCCTCCATACATTGGTTCCTTTCCACCAATCGATCATATCAAAAGCAGGTCCGTTCACTTCTGTTACCGAACGCCTTGTCGCCTCGATTGGACTGCACACTCTATATCCTCTTCTCCAGGCCATGACGCTTCTCAGACACTTGATTCTCTTCTCCCCACCGCACACCGTCAAACAGCTCCAAGACCGCGCTTTCCGCTGCGGTTTGATGGGCTGGCTTCATTTTGGGGCATGCTCTCCGCCTGTGGCCATCACACAGCCCCGATCGCAAGAAAAGGAAGACACAAGCTGGATGAGCATGTCGATCGCGGCTGAGTCGAACGCTGTGGGAAGCTCAGCCGCTCTGCACATCCGCGATTGCTACAGAGACCTGTTCTTCCTCCTTTTGTCGCCCGCCTCGATCGAACACTACCTTATCCCCCTCCTTCTGCAGAGTCTGTACAACTCAGCCCTCGTCCCTGCTCCCCTCCACCCTGCTCACACACACTGCACACGCTTCTTCACTCCACTCGACACGAAAGACAAGCAGAGCGAGCCTCTCCGACTCCAACCATCGTCCATTGCCCACCCTCTCCTCACAAGCCCCCAGTACCACTTCGTCAACAGACACACGTGTGCTATGCCTCCCTCGTTCCATCTGCTCCACCCCATCAACCTCGCCGACATACATCTCTCGCCTTTCTACGAGCCAGCACACGCCACTTCCACGTCCCTCACGTGGCACGAACCGAACTATCTGCTGTCGCCGTTCATCCTCCCACCGTCCTCGTTCTGGGCGATGTCCTCGCCGGACTTCTTCTACCACAACATGTCGCCCTCCGCCAACTCCAACCCGCACACCAGACACACCAATGGGTGGGACACGTTTGATCAGTGGAACATCTCCGACAAGAAGCTGCGGCAGAGGGAGAGGTAGTCGTTGGTGCACGCGCTGTGGATGCTACGCGATCTCATCGAAAGCTACACCACTCTCGTCTCGTTCTCGGCGCAGGAGATACAACGACACATCGCTCTCAAGCTCAAACTGCTTGTGAAAGACTTCCAAGCAAAGACGAAGACATCCCCACGCACGACCTCAGAGAACATCGATTCCTGGTCAGAATCACCGTCCGAGCAAACCAAGGACGACCCTCAGCACGCAACACAGCATCCTCTTCCGAATCCGTTCCGTGTACACAGCGACGACACAGTGAAGAGGACAACGGTGGACGCGGACGGGTCAGGACGAGATTTAGGTGATCCACTCTCCCTCGCCGATTGGGATCGAGCGTTGTCGCAGGCAAAGGAGGACAGGCTGGACGTGAAGGAGGGTGAGAAAATGTCGAAGCTGCATCACTTCGAGCACACCACGACAACATTCCTGCACACCCTCATCCGCGACAGAATACAGAGCGAGCTGAACTTGAAGGACGCTCTTTCCAAACAAGGCAAGTCAACAGCCAAGCACTCGATGACATCGAGCAAGCCTCAAATCACAGACTACTTCACCGAAGCGCACTCAAAGGATTTTGAGAATACTCAGATTCTGACAGTGGCTGTCAAGCGGGGACACTCGCTTCTTTCGCCCGTCGGAAGAATGGTGAAGGAGGCCACACTGACCAAGTATGGCTGTGGGGAGAAGTCGTCGTGGTTGGAGGCCCTGCTCCAATCAACAGCAGCGCCTTTTGGGCGATGTTCGACTCGGACACTCGCTCGCCTGTGCTCGTGTGGGGCGAGAAGGACAGACAAGAACTTGTCTCGTTCCTCCACAACGAAATGGAAGACAATGCCAAACTCACCGCGACTACCAACAAGCCGACTGATGCTGCGATGAAAGAGGACGCCACGTTCACTCTAGATCCCGACCTAGTTTGCACGTACTCCGTCGAAGAGTCGGTCAAGTCGGTGATGGTGGATGGGAAGCTCGCCTTCGTGTTTCCTTCGTCGATGCAAGACCAGTCGCACGCCAATCTGAACAAGGACAAACGATCGTTCATTTTTCAGTCGTCGGAGTCGAAGGCGTTCAGCCAGTACAGTCGAGCAATGACAAGTCACATCCCGCCCTCGTAACGACTCAGGGCACCATCACAAACACGCTCCTCCATCCCCCGCTGGTCATCTTCCCACCTGCGCCGACTCTCTCCCACCTGCGACTCGTGTTCACGTCTTCGCTGTCGCACGTGAAGGCGGGCGAGTACTTCATCGACGTGCTGATGGAGGAGTACGCCCCTGTCCTCTTCCTCGTCCATCAGCACTCTGTCGAGAACGTCGCCCAATTGCTCGCGTCGGATGAGCGACGGAAAGCGGGAGGAAGCCAAACAATAACTTACTCTGCTGAACGACCGCCTGCTCTCTACGCCGAACAACAGGAAGCCACATCAGCAACACAGCATATCGACACCATGCGAGGAATCGACGATTGTTCTCAGTTTGCGAGGTCTCTGTTTGCAGTGTCCAATCCCCTTCTCTTCGCCGAAGAGCTGATGAAGCGGATCGAATGCCTCGGACAGGTGTTAGGCAATCTCGAGCAGGGCCTCGCTAAGTCCTTCGACATTCAGAACTCGAAAACATCCTCGCTCTTGTTCGCTGCTCTCCCCGACTTGTCTGTGCTGCACCTTCTGCTCCGATTCTGCGTCGCTTTGAGCCGACCCTATCCGCAGACGAGTCCGTCGCTGTCTGTCATCATCCTCTCCTCCATCGTCTGCCAGAGCGTCTCTCTCATCCACACCATCCAGCGCACCGCAGCAGGACGGAAGTCGAGTGAGCAGTTCGCTGAGCATGGTGAGTTCGAGTTGTTGGTGATTGATTACTGCGTGAAGATCTGCGCCACGTCCTTCGCACTCATCTAGACTCTCATCCACTCGTCGAAAGCTCGCCTGCTCTCCTTCAAAGACAAGAACGGCATCGCGCTGGTCTTCTCCTTCTTCAACGTCGCCCCTTTCCTCTCCACGCTCTACCCGATCTCGTCGACTGTCCAGCCTGACGACTCTCTTCTCGCCCGATCTGCTCCGCGGCAGAAGACCCAATCCTCAGTCCCTCTCGTCTCATTCAGCCGCATCGAGTCTACCCTGTCTCATCCAATCTCGTTCCCAAAGACTCACCGTGTCATTGTGTCGCTTGACTCGCTCATCCCACTCTTCGCCTCCAACCAGATATTCCCTCTCTCGATCGGACCTCGCTCGTTCCTCTACCAAAACCAGATCAGCCGCTACAACCGCTCCGCCACAACGAAGGACAACTTCGATGTGTTGAACCATCTCTTCAAGGTGTTCCTCCACGACATGTCCCCACTCTCCCTCGCCTTTCTCCCCTTCGCCCCGACGAAAGCCACACTCACCCGCATCGCCAAGTTGTACATTTCTGCTTCATCTCCCGATGCACGCGAAGCTGTTAAGATGGAGATGTCGGTCATGATCAAGCGAATGTCGCAGTACGCAGAGAGAAAACACGCTCGCGAGGAGAAGTGGAACGAGCTTGCGAGCTTTCACAGTCAAGACCGCCATTCGAGGCAGTCTGGATGTGCAGTGTGCACGGCCATTATCCAGCTGGGGAAGGAAGAGTCAGCCGATTTCGAAGCCACACGTGCCTCGCTCTATCTCCACCTCAACACTGCCATCAAGCTGAAGCAGAGACCGCCCAACAGCTTCTGCAACATACAGAGCGTGGTGGGCAGGTGGAATGTGATCAAAACGTCGGCAGATGCGGACTTCGACGAGACGGAGTTCAGAGACGAGCGAGTGTCGTCGTTCATCCTTTCGTCCCACGACAACACACTCGATTTGCACGGAAACCAGATCACACACACAAAAGAAGAAACTACAGAAAACGCCACAGACGAGGAGCTCGACACTCCTTCCCCGTCCAGCGCGATGGACGATCGCAAGTCAGAGTCGCCACACCTCAAACAGACACCCACCCTTCCCCCGTCCGTCTCTACACAGGCCACCACTCCACCAGCTCCCAGCACGCCGAGAACGTTCCCACGACTCGCCTCGAGACCAGTCTCACAACGTGCACTGGACATCTCATCACCGTCACTCCCTCGCGGCCAGTCTTCACTTGCATCCTCGTCGTCGTTCACTCTCCAAGACACACCCACTCCATTCTCCGACAGTGTCCCGTCGGAGGCGGAGGAAGGACAAGCGACTGACCTCACAACTCAACTTCAGGACGAGGAGGACGACGAGAACTTCGACGCGATGGACGAGTTCCGACAGTTCTCGCTGCAGAAGTCGTTTGGTGGACGAGGCTCAGAATGGGGAGGAGCATCCAACGGAGGACGTGGAGGACACCTCACAAATCTGTTTGCCTGCTTCCCTCTCTCCATCCCTCCCCACGCTGATGCCCAGAAGACGAACGACATGGCGTTCCCTCCGTCCACTCGCCTCAAGATGCACAAAGAGAGGTCAACCTTGTTTCTGCTGCAGTACGTGTGCATGATCACCGACCTCCCTCTGAAGGACGACATGGTCACCTTCGACGACACAACCCTATCCGGGTCAGTCTCGCCGTACTTCGAAGCTCTCCATATCATCTCCCGCTGCCTCCTCACTCAGTCTCCCGTCGCACGCTTGTCTATTCCGTCCTCACGTCAGCTCGTCTTTCGATCCATCCGCTGACTTCTCTGAATCCAAATCGCTCGCTCTCGCTCTGTGTGGAACAGTCGCAGTAAAATCATTGTCCTCTTTGTCACAAGATTGGCAGAGAGAAAGGAAACGAGAATATGACGATCTACTCGAGGTGACGAATGAAATACTGTTGAGTTGGACCTGAAGACTCGTTGAGAACAACCGAACGGCGAAAATGGCTGTCACAGAGATTCAATCACACTCACAATCATCAAAACCGCACCCATTGCTGTTGGAAGAGAAAGAGCACCAGCGTCAATTGTCATGACATTTTTCTACATGACAAGAGAGCAGTATTTTGGTTTCTCTTCGAAGAAAGGAGTAAGTGAGTCTTCTTTAATCATATTTCATTACCATTCACAACAATTCTCAGCCTTGACACTTCCTGACGTCATTTGATAAAATAATGGGTTTGATCAACTTCAGTTGTGATTAAGTGAAAAGATAAGGTTTTGCCCCAAAAAATGGTTTGAATTGATTAAACTAAGTTATTTGAAACAATAAAACGGGAGTGTTGATTCTGTACAAAACTAGCTCATATATCAATTTTTGGTGACATGGAAAAATGAAGAAAAATCGATGTTCTCAGATCTTGGTCAAACTCTCATCTAAGGTCATATCCGACACGCTCTTTCGATTGGTGCAAGAATTATTGAAATCGGATCAGTAGTTATGGAGAAATTTCACTTTTGAAAAAACAAAGGAGATTTTTTATTTTTCGAATTTTTTATTTTGTACTAAATGGCACAGCTAGAACTCATCGAAGAACTTGAACAAATTTTAGAATACACTAATCCCAATCGAAAGGACAGTGATATCATGAATTTCCTGAGTCAGAATCACTTATTTCTCATGAAATTAGGATTGTGGAAACCAGAACTGATTGTCAATTTCAAAACTTTAAAACAATTATTCCAAAAAAATGTTGACATCGATAACCCAACTTGGATGAACTATGACACAAAGAAATGGCGACGAAACCAACCTCAACTGATCTGTCAAATAGTGAACGTCAGAAAAGCACCCTATGCATCGGAGGATTTAAACGTCAGACGATTGAAAGAACAGATCAGTCAAATGGTGAAGAACATGTTGAGAGCAAAACCTCAAAGTTTCTTGAAGATGAAACCAGAGTCGTTCGAATATTATCGACCACTCTGTGCCGAAATCTGGATGAAGTACGTGAAAAGAAAATTACCAAATTGGATTCGGCAAAGCCTAAGCGAAGCGATGCTCCAGAATGATCAACAGAAATAAAACTCGTTGTTGTTTTTTATTTTTGAATTTTTTAATTTGTATTAAATGAATCCAACTGCGATGTACAAGGAAAGACGTCGAGTATGTTCAGAACAAGCATTAATTGAATCAATGAGAGAAGAGAACTGTTCACTGGTCTCTGAGTATGTCAGAAATAATGTGCTGGTGACGTATGTTCATGAGGGATTGTCATTTTTTAATTTCAATGAAAGAGCAAAGAAAAATGAATCGACAAAAATACAATTCACAAATGATTGAGAAAATGATTGATCATAATCTCTCAACAACCAACGAGAATTCGGCAGTGATTGAATCACTTCAGAAGACAACAGAAGCACAGCAGACAGCGATCTCTTCAATTCAGAAAGTGGTGAGCACAAATGGATCAATCACTTGTTCAGCTGGTATTGCAACACCAACAATTGGAGGATTGATTAATGTGAATGGAGCGAATTGGAACATTTCAGAGGGATCACTTCCGAAGTACCCTGGAACATATCCATCATCAACATTCTTTTCCGGTCTTTCCATTTCACAATCAATTTCAGAAACCTCAGGAATTCAATTCAATGGTGATGGCATCGTAATGTGGTCTCCATGTGACAGACCAGCATTATATTTCTACGATGAGGACACTGGTTCAGGAGTGTTTTCAATATCCACAACAGGAAGTTTTTCCCAACTGTCAGACAGAAGAGTGAAAAGAAATATTGAACCATACCCTGATGTTCTTGAACAACTGAATAAAGTCGAAATTGTTCACTACCAATTTAACACATTCGACTCGAAGATCAACAAAGTCACAAAACAAATCGAGAGCGAGACAGATGAAGAACACTTGAAGAACTGCACAGAGAAATGTGAATGCTTGAAGAAGGAGAGTGAGAAGAAACACATTGGTGTGATTGCACAACAGATCCAAGAAATATTCCCCGAAGTCGTGAATGATTCCAATCCAGACTGTCTTCAAGTTGATTATGCAGAACTCTCTTGCTTCTGTATCAAAGCCATTCAGGAATTATCCGCTATCGTTGGACAACAACAGACACTCATCAATGAACTGATACAAAAATATAATGCCCTGATCGAAACAATGACTAGTAAAATGACTCCGTCATCATAGAAATGCAAAGCATTAATACTCCAACATGAGATCAACCAGAAATTCATAATACTCTTTGATTATTTTGCCATTGATTGTCTCTGTTGTTTCCATCTCGATTGATTCACCAGAACTGTCTTTGAACCAGATCTTCACAATCGATTGTCGAGTACTTAATTCCCACTTCTTTCGCTTCGCAATCTGTTCATTACAGAAAGCAACATATGAATCGTTGAATGCATCAGTCTGTATCCAATCACCATGGATTGTAATGTGCTGAGGAATATCCTTTGAAATGACAGTTGAGTTACCATTTATTTCTTCTTGCACATGAATGAGTTTGCAGTCGAGGAAGTGAACATATTTTTGATTTCTGGAATTGGTAAAATCCGGAGGTAATTGAGCAGTGTAAGAGTTCTGAATTGAGAAATAGCGTTTGACCATTACTGTTTTATTCAAAAATAAAATATCATATTTGTTCTATTCAAGACCCTCTCTTCACTTCTTCATATGCTTCTTGAAGACGACGATCAATGACGTATCGCACTCGTGGTTGTCCATTCTCAATCCAAAATAGCCAGTATGATGCTTGATGTAATGCTAGAATTGGTGGAGGAGGTCCTTCTGGTGTTGATGTGAAATATGGGTCAAGTTCACCTTGTTTGATTGGTGAACCGCGATAGACAATATTGACGGACTCTGATGTTGATATTCCTTCTTCACCACCAGCAATTTCACTTCGATCTGTTGGAACCATAAATGTGAAACAAGTTGCATCTGTTGTTGCTCTTGTTCTCTCATAATCCTTTCCTCTGAAGTCGAACGTGCGTGGCATACAAATAGAATTCTCGAACTCTTCTGTTGCAGAACATCCAATGAAATCACCATTAACCATCATCATTTGATAGAACTCTGGTGAGATTGTTGACATTGGGAAATTGGGATAGTTTGATCCGAGCATTTCGAATAAGCTAACGTAGTGAGGATTTCTAAACACTGTACATTCGTTTGGTCTTTCAGGGAACAAGCACATGAGATTCATGAGATTATTGAGTTTGATACTAATGTTCGATCTCACTCCCATTGCGTTTGCTTTTGATTGAAATGATTGTGTGTCAATTCTTTCTGCTTTGAGAACATACAAAATCTTTGAATAAGTGTTGAATAGTGATTGTTTCGTCGCATCAGTGATTTGATATCCGTAACAAATTGAAGCGACTTTATCAACTGATGAAGAAAGAACAGTGCAAGTGACTTCTTTGGTCCGACATTCTGAAATACGGTCCTCCTGATAATCGTCAATTTGTTGTATTGGATTTCCAATTTGAGTAAATTCCTGTGTCACATTGGTGTATTCTCCATCATGCATAAACTCCTGCTGAGGACGATTCAGCATTTCCCCCAAAATACGATCTGGATTGAGATCACGAACATTTTCGAGAGTTTTCCTGATGACAGTTGATAATCGAATCGGACAATACACAAGTGAATCCGTTGTCAAGTGAAATCTCAAACGTAAATTACCAAAGATTGAATTCGGATACTGATCAAAGGTACTCAGTGGAAGGAGATTCACAAATGGAATAACCAATGGAATAGTAAATGTGATCGTAGGAGTTTTCGGATCCTCGACTGGAGTATGATAGTATCCACAGACACTCGGGTCCATTCTCTGAACATTTTCCCAAAGACTGTAGCAATGTTTCATGTTGTTTTTCTCTTCGAATGATTTGAAAGTGTGATACAGAAAAGATTCGTGAATGTGATTGTTCTGAAGTGTGTTGTCAATAATGTTTCCTTTACTGTCTACGAGTCTCATATCTCGAATTGCATCTGATGATGATTTGAAACCGTAGAACATTCCATAGCATTCAGATACTTGTGCAAAATGATAGGTTGGTTGATGGAACGGAACAGTAACAGTTAGATCTATTCGCAGATGACTCTTCGCAAATTCAGTCACATCATGACCATCATAGCACAATGGAACTTCAATCTCATCTCCAATTCTGCATGGCATAGGAGGATTTGTTGGATGCACTTCTTGGATCGAATACATATGTGGTTCTGAATCCCATTGTTTCGGTTAGTACGATTGCACTTCAATTTGCTCAATTAATGTCGATGTTGGTTTTGATTGATTAGATCTGAAACTTCTCATTTATAGAAAAATAAAAAATACAATATACAATAATTTCTTTTGTACTTTTTCAATTCGGTATAATCCCTAAATCTTTGTGCAATGCTTTCAATGTGTGATTAGGATAGTACTCAACTCTTGGCTCATCATTACTGAATCGTAATACCCACCATGTGGTTGCAGTGGTTGCGAATATTGGTGCTGGAGGATGTGTAAATGTTGTCATATCACCACCACTTTGACTTGGGTCGTAAACATTGTAGTATGTGTCAAGATTCCCTTGATATATTGGTTGAGATCTCAAAGTGACTGGAACATTCTGACCTCTGGAACTGATTGAATCATTGCAGTTTGTTGGACATCCACTTCTCTGAGTTGAGAAACATAGAAGGAAGTCAGTATTGTCATGAATCGGTCGCACTCTAGTCATTGTTTCACCAGGATATGTGCCATCACCAGTGAGTTTATCTTCAACGAGAGAATCCGTCAATGATCGCTCCAAATCATCAGGAACAGTCAGGTATGAATCGAGATTGAGAGTCGACAATGCGAACTGATAGAAGCGAGCTCCAATGGTTGTTGTCGGTTGTTCTGGATAGTATTTGTTGAGGAGATTCACTTGGATATTCTTCTGCATTGGATTGTGGAAACATGTAACTTCATTATCGTAATGTCTAAACAGGAGCATAATATCCTTGGCATTCACGAGAACCATTTGCTGAGTGCAATCAATACCTGATGGAGTCGGTGTCTTCTGAAATGGATAGAATGAGATCTTTTCTGCTGGAATTGTACCTGGACGATTCTGATACATCTTCTTCAGATTCTCTTTCGCAATTTCTTTCATTTGGTATCCAGCACTCATGCAATACACATCATCAATGCGATAATCCATAATGTTAAGTGAGATGTACT
The DNA here is from genome assembly GCA_033064195.1 of Blattamonas nauphoetae. NCBI lineage: Eukaryota > Preaxostyla > Oxymonadida > Blattamonas > Blattamonas nauphoetae. The sequence continues at coordinate 40,368 of JARBJD010000500.1, forward strand.
GATCCACAAATTCTGGTTCTTTTGTGACTGTTCCAGCTGAATTATAAACAATATCTTGAGTTACAATTGGTTGCAGAAATGATTGACCAATTTGAACGAAGTCCTTTGTGGATGAAGTTACCAGATTGTTAAAGAAAAATGGACGATGCTGAATGCAATTGAGAATTGATTCATTTATCTTTGGTGCTGCGGCGGATCCATTAACGATTGATGATAGGGTATTTATCAA
>JARBJD010000501.1:0-40593 GCA_033064195.1 Blattamonas nauphoetae
GTACGTGATATAGAAGAATACGTGCGCAGAGAATCTTCAAGAACACCTGATTCACCAGCTCGTGGGTCCGCTGAAGACGAGGAAATCTGGTCTGTCCTCCCGTTCAGATGGTGCTTCGTGGTGGATCTGATCCAGCCGTCCATTGAAGTTGCAATTCCTTCCTGACAGACACGTGTCGCCATTCCACCCAGACCCCCCGAAACTGTCTCGATCCCTGCGACGAAGAGAGCGGCACGAGAGAGAATCTGTGAAGACGTTGTGATTGAAGCGGAAGAGGACGTTCATCACATCTGCCGTCTTTCCCATAATCAGCCTCTTCTCCAAAAGCGGGTCGAGCAGAGTCTCGCGCGAAAAAAGTGTTTTGTTTTGAGATGAATCAGTGGAGGAGACACATCGTGACTGCCACAGACATCGCACTTGTGGCGATTTCCTTCTTCAGAACGGTCATTGTGAGCGGGGCGTTTTCGAGGAGGATGGGTGGTTGTGGGCAGAAACAGGATTGTTGAGGGACTTGCGTTTGTCGTGTGAAGATTGTGAGAAGACGATGAGCAGCCAGACACCGTAAAGATTGTCTCTGAGAGATGGAGGAGTTGCTTGAGGAAATCAGATCGAATGAGCTAGTATCTACACGATGCAAGCATCGTCGAAAACCTGCCAGCTTGGCCAGTGACAACGTAACCGAGGGGAGGCGGGCTGGATCCCTTCGAGTGCGGGTAGATTTCACTCGACCCACTCGCACCATGATCATCTCACTGAGAGTGTCTGCTTTGTCAGCCTCGATCCTACTCGTGGAGTCGTTGGATCTTGCCTTCGCAGACTGGTTGAAGATGCTGAGTGAGTGGTTGATGGTCTTCTTCACAATCGTAGCAGCTGGGTGTGGTGGTGATTGTCTGGTTGGCATGGCAGAACTACTGGAGACCGATCAGGGAGCGTTGGTGGATGGACGAGCACCTCTTCGCTGCTTGATCTGCTCGGAGATGTGAAGGATGACACGTCGCACGTCGCCAAGGCACTGCTCTGCTTCCACAGATTGACAAAGAGCGTGGTGAGGTCAGAGGAGGATGGTGATTGGCGAGGACGTCGCCGTTGGTGGAGCTGCGGTGGAAGAGGATCATGTCTGTCATCGTCAGGATGGTAGTATTCCGTTCAATCATCTTTCTTCCTCCCTCTATTGTCTCCAACACCTTCGACTTCGCAAAGTGGACGAACGAGTTGATCGCAAGTGTCATCCACTTAATGAGCAGGTTTTGAATTTCAGTATTGACTATTACATCCATCTCCACTTTGCCGCGTACTTCAAATACAGTTGAGTTGGAATATTGCAAATCGGAAAGAGTGGTGCGAATGTCTGTGAACGATCTGTGTTTAATCAGTTGGCCAGAGGTTTCGAGATCATTGCTTGCTACCCCACTGATTGTTTTGGGGTCTTCATAGCTGTGATTTGGGAAAGTGTGTTTTATTGAACTTCCGGGAGATTAGTGGTAGCTTGACAGGATCGCCAGTGTCTCGTCAGGTACCGTGCTTTTGAGGATGGAAATGGATGCATTCTGTTTGACATCACATTTTGAATGGGGAATTCAGGCGAGAGAGGAAGAATACTTCCATGGGAACTCTGAGGAAGGCAAACCACCAACGGTCTACAAGACGGGTTTCAATCACGTCTTGTCATGTCGGAGAAGTTCCGGAGTAGGAAGAAGGAGGGCATAAAGAGGAGGAGAGACGGTGTGAGCGACTTCGTAGCATATCCTCACGACCTCCATTTCTGACTTGAGGTGATCAAGATATCTACCCGGAAACAAAGAGAGAGAAATAGAAAATACGAGTGTTAAAACAATGGAGAGGTATACTGACATGATGAATGTTCAATATCTCATTTCTTTCGGTCTAGATCATATCTGGATTGGGACCAGACGCCAATTCCAGACTAATGAAGAGAAAACACGAATCAAATGGAAAAACGACGGAAGAGCAAACTAATATTGTGAGATTGGCATTTCATCAAAGGAGGTTGTAGTCATGGACAGAGAATAGGAGAGTATATGAATAGTCGAGCAGATCTCCACAAATTCCTGGCTACGATGGAGACAAAAAATGAACTCAAAACCGGACAAAAGAAGTGTTGAATGGAGTACTGACATCAATTCGCGAGATGAGAGGATCTGAAAGAAGCGAGAGGACGAGAACAACTTGACATGGGTGAGAGGATCAGATCAATCGGATAGGACAGGATAGGATTAGTTGTTGATGGTTATGAACCGAAGACGGGAGATCATCATTCCATTTATTCATAGTATGCTCTATTTCATTCATAGATTATTATATACATATCATCATAAAATCATAGCAACACGTGAAGTGATTCACCTTTCCCGGAATCTGAAAACTGACTGAAAATGGAGTGTCAGAAGGCTCTTCTCCTAAGTGTCATTTCACGTGTTGCTATGATTTTATGATGAAGTTTGGTGTATATGAGTAATCTGAGAAGGAAATAGAGCATACTGTGGATAAAATACTTGGTGGAATGATGATCTCCCCTTTCTTCGTGTTCATTTTAAGTTGCCAACCCATCGAAACCAACTGATGTCCGATTTGTCCTGTTTTGAGATAACTGCAGAACAGTCATTCCGGCTTCCGGTATTTGGGTCTTGAATAAATTAAGAAAGGGGGGATCAACGAGAACGAGCTTTCAATTCCATTTCGATTTATCATTCTTCAATGAAACAGCCGGAAAGACCAGTTATTATTGAACAAGTGATGCTAAAATGACAATAAAGCATTCGTTTATGAGTTCAGATTGAGATCAATCCATAATTTCAACTTGAGTCCAGTTGAACAGACTCCACACCGTCTTCAGCAGGAAGACATTGAAATTGAGGAACAAACCACCATCTTGTGTGATCGTATCAATTAGGCATGGGCACCAGTCACCTGACTCAACTTTTAAGGACTGACTCGATTTGGCCCATGATTGAGTGAATAAATGTGGATTTGTGACAAGATCGGTTCAGTAGATGTTTGAGCACATAATGTACTCTTTTCATACTTTTTGAAAGGAAATCCGACAAATCGTTGAGTGAGGAATTCGAAATGATCAAAATTATGCCTCATGGGCGAGTCACAACGATCGAGTCTCCAGACAACAACCCTGACATATTCATGGAAAATATGCAAATGAAAACAGGAGATCGAGTGAAATTTTGAGAGAAAACTTCCTTGACTGATGAATGAGAAAGGAAAGTGAATCTTGGTGGTTATTGTGAATGTGACGAAAATACAGAAATCTACAGTCTGTTCTCCGCCTTCCTTCGTTTGTCCTTCTCCTTCCATCGCTCTCTCTCCTCTCCTCTCCTTCTTCTCAGTGAATGTCTCATTCGACGTTTTTCTGAGTCCTACGCATCTCCACTTCGTCTCGAAGGACGACGAGGACGAAGAAGAGAATCGCCCGTCTCTGCTCTTTTCTCCTCGCTCTTCTTCGTCTCAATCATTCGGAGACACGCTCACCTCGTCCCATCGCTCCTCCTCTCCTCGTTCGGAAACTCACATTCGAGTCGGTCGCAGGAGTCGACTCGCTCACGACGATTCCGACGACGAACAGGATGACTGAAAGACAGTTCAAAGTACCGATGCCACGAAGAAGGAAGAGGCCAGACAAAGGCCGATGCTGGGCTGGCTGAAACACACGAAGACAGTGGATAGCAGTCTGATTGGGCCTGACTCGTTCCGAGCGGTGATGATGCAGTGGCTGAGGAACGCGAGGGACGAGAAAGAAGTAGCGGTTGTGTGGGAGTCGACGAGGGAGAGTGAGTGTTTGTGTTCACTCGTTCTTGTATTGTTCTTCTCTTCGATGATTCTGTTCTGTCTTGTGTCTCAGCCATGTACGCCGGTTCCGTTCCGAATTGTGGGATGGTCGCTTCTTCCTCGCTCCGCCTTCCCATCCTCTCCTTCGCCACCCCCAACACTCCCCCCCGCCTCCCTTTCGACCTTCCTCCCGACCAGCCGACACAGCCCTCCCTCACCCAGCACGCCACACAACAGTATCCTTCCCAATCCGAGTCGCAGCTGCTGTTTGTGTTCAACCTGTATCGAGCGAGGGAGTTCGCTCGCGACGAAGACAGAATGGGAGTTCTCAGCCACTCGACACTCCACCCGAAGGAGAGCGAGGAGACACGCCGAGCGAGAGGAAAGGGAATGCGAAGGTGACAGCGGACGAAGCGTTCGTGCTTCTGCAGAATCTGATCGGAATAGGGCATGATGTTTGCTTGTCTGCTTCTCATCTTTTCTCAGCAACTTCAACTGGACAGACTGATCTCTCGTTGGCCCAGCGTCTGAATTAATACACACTCCAGATTGGAGTGTTCATCGGTGACCGAGTGTTGTTGAATGAGAGCCGTCCACGTTATTTCAGGTTCTTCGGTGTTAGTTGAGAGCATATCGCATTTGATAGTCTGTTATTCGCATAGGACATCGTGGGAAAGCAACGACCTCACCTAAAATCGGAGCATTCGTGATTGTAGCGAAGATATCGTTGAACACGTTCACCATCGTCGAAGAGGTGAGAATTGTGGAGTGTGCCTTGAGCGATGTGATCGAAGAGGGTTGGAGAACAGGTGGGCTTGGCGAATAAGGCAGAGGGACTGCGTGGTCGATATTAGCGAAGATGGAAAGTGAGATTTCCACAGAGGACGAACATGGACCAAATATTGGAGACAGACCAACAAACACGTTCTGTGGGACACACTTGGCCATGGTCAGGTGGGTGTCTGCGTGGACAAGTCCATCACTTCCAGGATCGGGGCGAGCGTTGATGACGATGTCGATTAGTGTCATCCTGCCCCTATCAGCGACGAATTGGGTGAATTCCTTCCAAAGTCCAGGATAGAACTCTGAATCTTGATGCGTGATGATTCTAGAAGCGTAGCAATCGAGAAATCTGCATTGGCGAGGATCTCAACGTTGCTGAGTGATAGTAACGAAGTAACGACTTCAAGCAATGTTTCCGCCTCTTCAATCTGGCCTGAAATTTGAGTATCAGAGATTCCTTGGAGAGAGATCTTTATTTCTGAAGAGACGATTGTTTGAGGGATGAAGGTCCGAAGGAAGCTTGTGAATGGGTGAAACCGAAGGAAGCTTAAGAATGAGGGATAAAACGAGAATTGCTTGCAACGGGACGAATATTACAACGTCAATCACCACAGCATCACTTTGGACGATCGTGGGTTGTTGCGTCGAAAGGATCGTATTGAAGATGGCGAGAGTAACAGAAACGACAGCCAAAGGATCAGGCTCATCGAATGGTCATCTCATTCGAGTCCTCATTTCGGTCAATTCACATCACATTCGGAGCCAAAACTGGGCAGGAATGTTGTCGGCCAATCTGCGACAGAAGTGGGACGAACACGGATTTAACAGGTTCAACGTGGAGCTGATGGTTTTGAAGCAAACAAACAAGATGCAATTCGGGCTGTTCTTGCTCATCCACAGGAGGAGATGCGCGTCAACTCGAAGACGAGATTCCCATCAACAACGCGGTGTGGATCACGGTGATCCATGAATCGGCTGAAAAGAAGGAAACACACAATCATGTGCGACGGAACAAATAAATGAGAAAATAATAACAAGGAAGAAGAAAAGAACTTCGAAGTTAATAATTTGCTCCAGCGACGAACACACCTGTCTGCACATGAAATGAAGAGTGATGGTTTGCACAATAAGAATACACTTTCGATGGAACAAATGGGGATGAACCGTCTACAAGTAATCATGACATTTTTCCCACCTGATCGTTCAGTGTTGATGAGGGACACGTTGTGAGGGAAGAGGATGTTATTTTCAGAGTGGGGGTAATGTTTGGGAAAAGAGTGAGCTGTATTCTTCCATCGCCGGCACAGTTTCTCTTCCTCATCATACAATGATAGAAATGGTGAGTGCCTGGCGAAGCTTGTGAGACTACGTGAAGAGAGAAAGATGAGAGACGAAGAAGTCGAGAAAAGGATGAACAAAAGCTGCAATTAAGTGGTACATTAGGGGAGAAACCGCGAAGATCAAACTGAATGGGTCATTGAAGAAAAGAAAGATGCAAAAAGATGGGGCATCGAAGGGGAACCACAAAAGCAAAAGTTTTTCACAGTATACCATTTCTTGTTGAGAAATGAGGAACGATGTTGACATGAGTCAAGATTTTGTCGAGATCTTTGGTTGAGTTCAATCACTGTCAATATTGAGTGAGATACGTTGACTGAGCAGAGAATATTGTCAATATTCTCATAAAAATACTTTGTTGAGCAACCTTGAGATTGTTGAGGACACAATACTGTCAATAGTTACGAGTGAGACGGTGCTCTGTTGGGCTGGTCAAGAAGAGAGACTGGAGATGTTCTGAGAATCAAACATGACTAATGCAGATCAAGAGAGCATACAGAAGTATCAAATGATAGTGTTACCCTTATTTTCTATACGGATCATCAGTTTGGGTGTGCGATTCCTGATGGTCAAAATCGGTGTCCCTTTGTCAAATAGCGAAAAAACGTAAAAAATAATGAATTCCAAACCTGATCAATGCACGCGCTGAGTATCAGTTGAAAAGGAGATCTGACAGTCCAGTCAGTCTGGTGACTATTTGCATGATTGCATGGGCGGATCAGTGACTCAAAGTGACTCTCCAGAAAAGTATGGGGTGAAGTGATGACTTGCGGCTAAATTCGTTTGATTCATCTGAAAATGAGTCTATTTCTAAAAAAATAGTGTGAAATGTGAAAGATAAACCATAAAAAGCGATTGAAAGAGAAGGGAGATTGTGAACGTATTTTTGAGAAAGAAAAACCAAGAAAACAAGGTGATGATCAATCAAGAAGTGATGTTAAATTGAAAAGGGAGCGTTTTGGGTCTGGATTCCTCTTGAATTTGTCTTATGGGGTGAGTCACTGACTCGATTCATTTCGGTGACTGGACTCGGTCTCTTTTGACTGACTGTTGCCCATGCCTAGTATCAATGTCACTCACTGCTCTATTTTTTTATTTTTCTTAAATTCGCGGATAAGTTGAGATCAACCCTTTCCTTGAAAAAAATGAGAACCAAATACCGGAAGCCGGAATGACTGAAGTTGGATGAACTAATTGAGAGAAAGCTCCAGTCTGACTATAAGGTGCTTGTCCGATTTTGTCCTACTCTGTCCTCTCTTGGGCCGATCGTCCTGTAAACTCCTAATTAGGAGTTTGAAGGACAGAACCCTCCAGCTCGTGATTCGCCACCAAATCGGCTTTCACACACTTTGACGCTCTTATCAACAATTTTAGATGGGGATGAACAAATCTTGAATGATAAAGTTCACTATAGTGTCTGAAAAAGGCAATGCAAAATTGAAGTTTTAGAATCTTCTTTTCGAGACATTCTCTGGCATAAGGGTATGCCAAAAAACCCCTCAAATCCAAAGAAATCAAATGTCCAGGAAAAATCGAAAGACATAGTGACGAGGTATTATTCCTCCAATTCTTAGCTTGCGCTTTCACCTGTGGAAGGAGATGAAGGTTAATCTTTATGTGTTGATCAACTGAAAAAACTGTTTTAAGGGCTACTTTTGAAACTCATCATTTAGTCATACAATTCTACATCAATCACCCCCTTTTTTCAGAAAAGGCCTTAGAAAATGATGTGAAATGAAAAAATATCGATATGGAACAGATCTCCACTGGTCGTCCAAAAGTCTCCTCCGTCCACAGTATTCTGGATCTGGCTTTAACACCGGTCGTAATCCTTGTGAACGTGAGTCTTCCTGTTTCAAATCGAGAACACTCAGCATCCCAGTCATGTGAACGACTCGTTTGATCACAAGAGAGTTTTCACTCTCATTCATTGCGAATTGCGGCTTGGTTCATTCGTCAACGCATTCTTTTAATAATGAATCTGAATACATGATCGGAATGAAAAGATGATAACTCAAACCATCAGAGATAACGATCACGATACTCCCTAGTGAAAAGCAGGATCTGGGCGATCCAACGTACAGATAATGAACAGTCTGAGATATATTTGATGGAGAACAAATCAAAATTGTGAATAATAAGATAAATCAGACTGAGCTCATTGTCAACGGATCTGATGTTGCTCACTGTCCTGCTTGGTTCCTTTGTGAGATGTAGCTGAAAAGAAGAAAGTTGATATCATGAAAAGATGACGAAGAACAAACATAGCAGTGAATGGCGACAATATCTGGCGATCTGTGCGAGTGAAATTGTTCCTGATCTGAGCAAGAATAGCTCAAAAGTCTGTCACCCTTTATTCTCTTTATCTCATTCGATCTTCACAGGAGCGAGAGGCGGTATCATCGACACCAAAACAATTGCATCTTGCTGCACTTTCTTCGATTCAGCTTCGTTTTTCCTTCTTTGCATGAATCATCCTTCCCTTCACTTCCACGATCAAGCATCTGTCATCATTCTACTGCTAATCCGGTGAATTGACATTGTTCCTCGCAGAGTGAGAACGAGTGATTGATGTGACAGCGAACTATCATCGACACCCGAACTGACAGTGACGATGGTATAGACAAGCGATTGTGTTGAGGTGTGGAGTCGGAGGGGTGAGAGTGAGTGGACGGGAATGTGGGGTTGTCTCATCCCTCTTCTGTCTTCTCTCCTAGCGTGATCAGCATTCAGTTCCGGTCGGCTCCAATCGAACTGTCAGGGGACAGAATGAACTAACAATCGTCAACAGTGTGATCAGGATGCATTGATGTTTGTGAAGGACGAGCAAAGCCGTCTTGCTGCGGAGATACGAGAAGGAAGGGCGACGAAGCGGTGAGTGGAATAATCCTCCACTGTGTCTTGTTCTGTTTCATCTTTCCACTCTTCTGTTCTTCCACTCGGTCAGTTGATTCTTTACGTCAATTTCTTCTTTCAACGCTCCCTCGTCCACACACACTTTCTCAATCTCTTCTCTCCTTTCTTCTTTCACGGTTCGTGTTGAGTTTTCTGATTCAGGGCTTGTTCTGCTCCACTTCATTGTGACTGTTCTCTTGTTCCTCTCCTCCAGCCAACACGACTGTAGCATACTTCGTAAACGGATTCGGCGACGAAGACAGCGAAATAAAGGAGTTCTGGTTGGCTGGCTTTGGACCATCAAACTTGACAACACTTCTGTGTTTTAAGGTCCTGAGAATCGGAATTTTCGCACTCAAGGTGGGCATCTTGCACTTTACAGAGTCAACGGATGGAGGGAGTGTTGCTGTTCCGGATGGGGGAGCGACGATTCGGGATCTTCAGAGTCTTCGTTGCTGTCGATGTTTCAGTCGGCAGCGTCGGATGGAGAGGACGACGATGACGGTGCAGAGAGAGTGTCCGAGACTGCGGTGTTGATTGGAGACTGTGGTGGAATGGAGAGGGGATCGACGACTGGTTGTGTGTTTGTGTCGGCCAAGTCCAAATGATGTGACGCCAGCTGCTCTTCTTCCTCATTCTTCTCTTGATAATCGTCTGTACTCTCTGATTCTTCATTCGAAGTGTGTTCCTCTTCGTCGATATGAGAGTGGCAGCCGTCGTCTGCTTCTTCGGTTGACAACGGATTCTGATGTTCCAGTTTATGCTCCTTCAAAAGATTGTCCATATCGTGGTCTGTGTCACATTGCATGCTCATTTCACCTTCGTCTTTCATCACTTCTCCCATGCTGCTGTCAGCCATCTCAGCATCGACTTCACTTCCCGTCACATCCTCATCCACAGTGGTCTCCTTCAGCACTCAATCCTAACTTCCCCCTTCTCTCCTGTCGCATGCCTTTCCCTCCATCTTCTCCACACGGACTGAATTACTACCGCGGCGTTCCTCTTCGAAAGAGCGTAAATTAGGAGGAAGTATCAGAAGAGCGTATTCACGTCTGTCTCGGTGGAGAGCGACCATTCTTGTTGAGTGTATTCTGAGCTGGTGTGTAATGATCTTCATCATGGCAAGGTTGTTGTTTGGGGGAGTGCCTCAGACGTTTGTTTGTTGTTCCGATGAGTCCAAAGTTGTTCTCTAGATTTGTCTCGGCATCTTCTGCGTCGTCCTCGCCTAAATTGGAGATCGGTTCGTCTCCGAACTCGTTGTCGTCAGCATCGAGGTTGGAAGAAGAGGAGCCCAACACACTTTCGAAGTATCAGTCGTCTTTGTTGGCTTGGTTGTGTGACGATTTCAGAGATGGCTGATGGTTCGGCTCAGCTGGCGATTGTTTCTGCACGATTGGGATGAACGAACTCACATTCACTTCCGTGTCGTGGCGGGAACTGGTTTGAGTGAGGACGCGGCTCGTTCTTGTTCATCGGAACAGAGGGCAGTACATTGCGAGCTGTTTGGCGTATGCGACTGGATCCATCGCTCCACGGAAGTCTTTCGATTTTGGTTTGGACATCGCTCATTTTTTCTTCACCATATCGCTGTCTTCATTGAATACAAGCTCGTCGCTCTCGACAGACGAGTCCGTCGAACCCACGCTGAGTGAGTCCTCTTCCCCGTCTCACATCGTTTTGGGCAAAGTTCGAAGCTTGTGTCGGATGTAGGTGGATGTGAAGACGACGTCGGGCATCCTCTCCAGGATGCGATGGTGGAGAGGGGAGAGATATCCTGTGTTGCAGTGTTCAGCGTTGGATTGCTCGCGAGCCTTGCCTGTGATCGCAATCCGTTGGAGTCTGCTCAGTGATTGTGCGTTGAGTGGGCCAGACGTGAGCAACCTGGAGTAATCGGAAAGGAGTGAGAATGTGTTCTGATTCACTGCTTTGATCACGCGAAAGGGGTGAGTGGTGTATGGAGTTGAGAACTTGGACATCAGAAACAGGATGGTCGTGACAAACGTGGCAGTTTCGGATTGGCTGACGACTCCCTTTGGAATGAGAGTGCAGGGCGATGCGGGAAGAGGAAGGACCTCGTCGAGCTCGTCCCGAAACAGCTTCGTGTTCCTTCCTTGCTCACTCACCACTTGGATCAGCTGAGAGCGATACATCCGAATCCGTCGTCGGCGTGCTCTGTCCCGCTCTTTCTCTGTCAGATCCAGTTCTCTCTCGACGTACAAATCCCCCTTGTACATCAGACTGAAATCGAAGATCATGTTCTTCGTGTTGTACTTTTGGAGAAAGGGCGAGAGAAGAAGCGACGGAGTGAGCACAAACGGCTCGTTCTCCTTCAGCAGCACTTGCTCTGATCCGGCCAGCATCGCATCCAACAACAGCTTCAACCCAAAATTCGTGCTGACCTGCTGCCGTCCACCTCCAGCCATGCCAAACGTGCGGAGGACGCCTTCTTCGACAGCCTGTGCGATTTGCGGCAGTTCGGGGATGTACGAGATGGTGGACATCATCACCGATCGGATGTCTTTCAGTGTGGTCGATGACTTGGTGAGGAGAGCGGAGAAAGGAACGGAGATCAGAATCTCGTGAATGACCGCTGCGGTGAGAAGGGAGGGATTGCCAAGCGCGCAGTGGAGGAGAAGATTCCGGGCGAAGTCCAAATCGTGGTTGTGCACAACAGCGATGTGGATCAGAGCGACCATGTCTTGTGGTCGGATCGGGTTGAGCAGCGTCACCAACTTCTGCCAGTCGACATACAGGAAGATGATCTCGCCTGTCGCCGAGTTCATCACAAAAGTGACGTCGTACTGTGCGTGTCTGATCGAGTCCACAGAATAATTCAGCGGAGAGTTGCGTCTGTACAGATACTCCTGCGGTGTGAACGTCAGAAACACGGAGTGGTTCTTTGTACTCCTTCGAATCACTGTTTCTGGGCGGGATGATTCGTCCAGGATGTCTTGAAGGGAGAGGGCAGTGATGGTCTCCTGGTGGAAAGTGAACGGGGTCTGCTATGATTTGAGGGAGGGCGGTGGAGGGAGAGGGGTGTTCCGCTCCATCTCAGGAAACATGAGAGCGATGGCTCGATCGACTGTGTGTGGATATGAAGTGTTGGGTTAGGCGGAGCAGGATTCTTAAAGGAGCGAGTGAAGATTTTGGAGTGGATGAGGCCGATGGAGGAGAGGAAGGGGGCGAAGAGGCTGGGGTGGTAGGTTGTGTTGAGGAGCACAATCCAGCAATGTAACACACTCGTTTGGACGTGTGAAAAGCAGAAGATCAGACTGTGTTGTAACGACGACGGAATCGTTGCGGAGCAGACTCACAACCTTCTCTGTGTTCCTCCCCTGTTCACTCGCCACTTGGATCAGTTGTCGACAAGCTCTATCTTGCTTTTTATCAGTCTGATCGACCTCCCTCTCGACAACTCAGTTTCCTTAGTAAATCAGACTGAAATCGAAGATCATGGTTTTAGAGTTGAACTTTTGGAGGAAAGGCGAAAGAAGAAGTGATTGTGTGACTACATGCGGCTCGTTCTCCTTCAGCAGCACTGACTCCGATTCAACCAACATCTTTTCCAACAACAGCATCAGTCCTCTTTCGATCCTTCCTCACTTCCATCTAAAATCTGAGCATCATTTCCCACATCGTCCGCATCTCATTCTTTTTCATCTTCACGACTTCCAGCAACGTTCACCATCCCTCTCATTGTCCTAGCATTCTCCATCTCTTCTCTTTCTGCTTTTTCATCTTTCTCATTCGACAGTTTGTTGTCTCTTGAGATGAAATCCAATTCACATCACAGTCCTGGATATGTGCTCTCAAAGTGTTCGTAGGAATTCGTTAAAAAGTTCATGGCTTGATGAATTGTTGGGAAATTGAATAAAAGAGCTGAGTTTCAGCTTTCTGAGAGAGTGATCAACCCAATTATTTCAAGATCAGTGCAACGAGTGGATGATGTCAATCAGCGCGGAATTCTATGTTCTGTCGTCATCAACGATGAAATAATTCGAGAAAATTTCGAGTTCAGGATTCAACACTGAATTTACACTGATTATGGGTTCAAAACAAAGAATGGGCTCCAACTCCTCGAGAACTGAAACGCGCACCCAAGTTCAGGTCCTCACCTACTTCTATTGTGATTCTCTTTCACTTTTTTCAGGACATTTGATTTCTTTGGATTTGAGGGGTTTTTTGGCATACCCTAAGACCATTTCTGCGCTCCTGTGGACTTGTGGACTTGTGGACCTGTGGACCTCCAAAAATAAAAACCAATTTAAAAACCCGATCCACCTGGGGCACCTGGGGCACTTTTGGACTTTCAATAGTTCTTCAAAAATATATCTACATTGTTATGCTTATTCTAGATTGTCTTCTTCATCGATTTCTGATTCAAGAGCAGACCTTCTGAGCAGTTCTGCATACTTTGGATCGATCACATAGCACCATACTCTTGTTTTATTCACTGTGACTTTCTTTCTGGTACAATGCTCATTTAAATCCATCTGGAACGTCTTTAGTTTTTTGTAATATTCAGGCATGAGTTCAGCCGCAATTGAGCATGGCATTCCTTTCTCCAATTCGTCAATGTGTTGCAGGCAAAAGTCTCCAATTGCTGATCTGGACACCTCCTGGAGTAGACATCTTGCATCTGTGTTTGGCAATTGTCTTGGATTGAATGTGGAAATGTCCCTTTGTCTGAAGTAGGTCAACAAATGTGAGTAGAATTCAGGAGAGAATGAGCGAATGAGGTTTAGGAAATAGTTGGCATCATCCTTACGTTTATTGGACACTTTGCACACACAGTAACATCTATCGTCGACTTCAATCTTTACTGGATATGCATTGTTTGTACAGAAGATTAGGTTGGCTACATTCTCGGCATCACGACGAGCGATTCCTTTCTCGTTTGCTCTAAAACTTGTATCTGATATTATGGATTTGAGGGCATCAAAATTGGACATTCTTTCCTCACCAGCATTCTTCAGTTCATTGCAGGCAATCAGCATCTTTCCCTCAATCACTGTATTGAAGGTACCACATAGTTCCTGAATATCTGTGACGTTTGGAGCAGAGTATCCACGCATTAGTTCACAGAGCACATTGGTCCAAACATTCTTGCCAATTCCTTGCATCCCCTTCAAGATTATGACAGACGCTGTCTTCTGACCTGGATTCTGAATGACAAAAGAAATCCAATTCAAGATGAAGTTGTACAATTCGTCATTGTTGTCGGAAATTATCTCTTTGGTGAAATCTAAGAATGATTGAACAAGCTCATTGTTTACTTCGTCAACGAATGGGTATTTGTATCCTTGAAATAGTGAGAACATTTCTGGATTGTCACTGATGAATCGAATGCCATTGACCATGAAACGATTGCGATTGTCCTCGAATAGGCTTTGGCAATTGAATACTTTCACCTTCTTTGGATCCTCGTTTGGTATGGTCACTTTAATTGATTTCAACAATCTTAGGACATTGCTTTCTTTCTGAACATTGACGCAGTAGCAGAGATCAAGCGAACTGTATTCCTTCACAATGCAAAGCAACAATACTTCAACACATCGAAGAACTTTCAGCAGATCTCTCAGAACTTCCTTTTCTGATTTGTATTCTTTATTCGTAGCCTTTGTTCTGATTGTAGAGAAGTCAAATGGAGATAGAAGATCAATTTTGTCTTTGTATGGCTCATCATTGCTTTGTTCAAGGCATTGGTCCTCATCAGATTCATCAATGCTGTCAAATACATCTGAGACATCGTAGTCCGTGAGAGGAATAACTAGTTCATCATTGTAGTATTTCTCGTTGTGGATTCGAATGATTTTGACGAGTACTCCTGGATGCGAAATATTCGATGCGTATCTGATTCTTTGAGCATCCCAATTCATTTTTGTATTTTCTGTTAATGTATTGTGAGCATAGACGTCTTGGTACGTTTGGTCCAGCATCTCGTCAGTGAATCCATCAATTTGTCGCAATGAATTGAGTCCAGCAAACAATGGCAACAACGAGACTTCATCCTCGAGTGAACGAGAGCCAGAATCATTGTGGATTGTCAGTCCTGTCAATCCTTTCTGATTACCTCTGCTTGCTTCAAGGTATACTGTTGAATAGAATCACTATCGAATGCAGGAGCTTTTGGACTCTCTGTCTTTGGAGGCTTGACTGATGGCTTCTTCTCCGATGGAATTGGCTTCAATGCAATGCACAGATTGGACAATACATCGGACAATGATGCCAGTTTGAAGAGCTGATTAAAATCATTCAATGTTGAATATGTATGGATTTTATTCTTGCCTTCGACCTTCCTTTGCACTCTTGATTTTGGTTGTACAATCCAGCGCAGATTGGAGTCTACACAAGCGAACAAATCCACATCGTATTGCTCAGTTTTCTTTACCTTCACCATTGAATTCTTTTCCAGTTTGTATCCGTCAATATCGCAATAGATGTGAAGGCCACCAGAACCAGTGACGACTAATCCGACATTTTTAGGGAGTACATCAATCACTGATTGTCTGATTTTGGTTTTGGTTTGTTCATCAGCATCCTTATTCAAGACGTCAATGTCCACGACTGCTAGATTGGTCACATGTGCAATATTTATCGCTGTTCCTGTCTTTCTGTTTCCAGCATTCTCGGTTGAAGCACCTTCACTATATTTCTTGTAGTCATATATTGGTACTTCATGAGCTCTCAAACGATCATACAAAGATTGTATTTCGACTGGAGTGCCGTTGAACAATGCTTCGAAATGATCGTTGATCAATCCAGGATTAATGGCACAAATGTCATTGACTTTTTTGTCTTCAACTTTTGTGTTCATTCTTTCTAAGGAGATAAAATATTAGATTTTTAAAAAAGTTAAGCGTTTGTTTTTTCTGACACCCACAATTCACTGATATTTCGATCAGAACGCACCAGAATGACGTGCACACTCTCCCCATGCATCTGTGGCATCGGTGGATTGTTCTGGCCATTTTTGATTTTTTCACTTTTTTTCACCTCCATATGTGAAAATACAAAAGTTGACTTTTTACAAATTAACTTTATTTTTTGAGACCATCCAAAAGTGTACTGGCAAGGTTAATATCGGTCTGGTGAGCTTATTTATGATGTGTTTCGAGTGATCTGAGCAGTTGTGCTGGAGTTATGGGTGGTCCAAAAATAAACGTTAAACTTTTTTACTTTTCTAATTTTTTAATTTGTATATGAAGAGCAGATCCAGACAAAGTTTGAAAAAAATGAAATCTGAAACTTTGACCATCCAAGACTGTTCCAAGGTCAATATCGATCTGCTGAGTTCATTTATGATGTTTTCAGAGTGATCTGAGCAGTAGTTCCTGAGATATGGGTGATCCAAAAATAAACGTTAAACTTTTTTAACTTTCTGATTTTTTAATTTGTATATGAAGAGGAGTTTCAGAACAAGTTCAAGTACAGAGCCCTCGACGGAATGTTCCAAGATACTCAGGCAAAATGGTGCCCTGGTGACTGATGCGCAGAACGATTTGGAGGTTGGATTGGAGACGGATGATCGAAAGATTGTCCCCGGGGTTCATGTTGGCAGCACTTAGATGTGCCCGTAAATCATGCCCACCCAAGACTTAACCCTTCAAGGACTTCGCCAGCAGCAGTCATTAAGAAGGATCGCGATAGAACGATCCCCAAAGGAGTATCGGGGTGTCTATAGGAAGCTCGTACGAACGTGGGAAGGCTCTTCTCGACGGTTATTTTTGTTTTTTTATTCCCCAATAAAAGCAAAATAAAAATGAATCGACAAAAATACAACTCACATATGATTGATAAAATGATTGATCACAATCAATCGACGATCAAAGAGAACGCAGCCGCTATTGAGACAATCCAGAATGTTGTGCAACCAGATGGATCAATCACTTGTTCAAGTCTAGCAACACCAGACATTAAAGGATTGATCAATGTTAATGGAGCGAAATGGAATATATCAGAGGGGACTCTTCCAAAGTATCCTGGAACATATCCGTCATCTACATTTAAGTCTGGCATTTCAATCTCACAATCGATTGCCGAAGCGTCAGGAATTCAGTTCAATGGTGATGGAATTATCATGTGGTCTCCCTGTGATACACCAGCATTGTATTACTACGATGAGGACAATGGTTCAGGAGTGTTTTCAATATCATCAACAGGAAGTTTTTCTCAGTTGTCAGACAGAAGAGTCAAAAGGAATATTGAACCATATCCCGATGTTCTTGAACAATTGAATAAAGTCGATATTGTACAGTATCAGTTCAACACATTCGACTCGAAGATCAACAAAGTGACAAAACAAATGGAGAATGAGACTGATGAAGAACACTTGAAGAACTGCAAAGAGAAATGTGAATGTTTGAAGAAGGAAAGTGAGAAGAAACACATTGGTGTGATTGCACAACAGATCCAAGAGATATTTCCCGAAGTCGTGAATGATTCCAATCCAGATTGTCTTCAAGTTGATTATGCAGAACTCTCTTGTTTCTGTATCAAAGCCATTCAAGAATTATCCTCTATTGTTGGACATCAACAGACCATCATCAATGAACTAATACAAAAATATAATTCACTGATCGAAACAATGACTAGTACTCCAACATGAGATCAACCAGAAATTCGTAATACTCCTTGATTATTTTTCCATTGTTTGTCTCCGTTGTTTCCATCTCAATTGATTCGCCAGAACTGTCTTTGAACCAGATCTTCACAATTGATTGTCGAGTACTTAATTCCCACTTCTTTCGCTTCGCAATCTGTTCGTTACAGAAAGCTACATACGAATCATTGAAGGCATCAGTCTGGATCCAATCACCATGGATTGTGATGTGTTGAGGAATATCCTTTGAAATGACTGTTGTTGAACCATTAATTTCTTCCCTCACATGGATGAGTTTACAGTCGAGGAAGTAGATGTATTTTTGTTTTCGGGAATTGACAAAATCATGAGGAAATTGAGCAGTGTGAGAATTCTGAATTGAGAAGTAACGCTTCACCATCTTGGTTTTCTACAAAAATAAAAAATCAAAACTGTTCAATCATTAAGAACCTCTCTTCACTTCTTCATATGCTTCTTGGAGTCGACGATCAATGACATATCGAACTCGTGGTTTTCCACTTTCAATCCAGAACAACCAGTATGTCGCCTGATGTAATGCCAATATCGGTGGAGGAGGACCTTCTGGAGTTGATGTGAAATATGGATCCAGTTCTCCTTGAATGATTGGTGTTCCTCTGAAGACAATGTTCACTGATTCTGCTGTTGAGATACCATCTTCTCCACCAGCAATTTCATTTCGATCTGTTGGAACCATAAAAGTGAAAGAAGTGGCATCTGTTGTTGCTCTTCTTCTCTTGAAATCTTTTCCTCTGTCGTTGTATATACGTGTTGAACAAATTGAATTCTCAAACTCTTGTGTTGCCGAACATCCAATGAAATCACCATTCACCATCATCATTTGATAGAACTCTGGTGATATTGTTGACATTGGGAAATTGGGAAAGTTGGATCCAAGCATTTCGAACAGACCAACATATTGAGGATTTCTGAAGACTGTACATTCATTTGGTCTTTCAGGGAATAAGCACATCAGATTCATGAGATTGTTGAGCTTGATACTTAAGTTTGATCTCACTCCCGTTGCATTTGCTTGTGATTGGAATGATTGGGTGTCAATTCTTTCTGCTTTCAGAACATAAACAGTCTTTGTGTATGTGTTGAAGAGGGATTGTTTTGTTGCATCTGTGATCTGGTATCCGTAACAAATAGTTGAAACTTTATCCACCGATGAATGAAGCACAGTAGATGTCACCGATTTTGGAGAAACAGATGGGAAAGGGGTTGCTGTCGAACGTCCAAACCGATCAGGTTGGAGAACTGGATTTCCGATCTGGGTAAATTCCTGTGTTAAAGTTGAGAATTCTCCGTGGTACATCAAGTCTATATTAGCATTCTGTGCCAAAGTCGAAAGCGTCATATTCGGTTGTTGATCGATACTGTTTTCAAACGTTTTTCGAACGACAGATGAAATCTGAACAGGAAAATACACAAGTGAATCAGTCGTTAAATGAAATCGTAAACGTAAATTGCCAAAGATGGAATTCGGGTATTGATCAAATGTACTCAATGGAAGTAGGTTCACAAATGGAATCACCAATGGAATTGTAAATGTGATGTTAGAAGAAGCTGCATCAACAGGAACATAATAGTATCCACATACGCTTGGATCCATTCTCTGAACATTTTCCCAAAGACTGTAACAATGTTTCATGTTGTTTTTCTCTTCGTATGACTTGAAAGTGTGATATAGAAATGATTCGTGAACATGAT
The DNA here is from genome assembly GCA_033064195.1 of Blattamonas nauphoetae. Classification (NCBI taxonomy): domain Eukaryota; phylum Preaxostyla; order Oxymonadida; genus Blattamonas; species Blattamonas nauphoetae. The sequence continues at coordinate 19,148 of JARBJD010000501.1, forward strand.
TATTCTGGAGTGTATTGTCAATGACGTTTCCTTTACTGTCGACGAGTCTCATGTCTCGAATTGCATCTGATGATGATTTATATCCATAGAACATACCGAATGTTCCGACATCTTTTGTGAATCCACCGTAAGGTTTCACGTATGGCACAGTGATCGTTAAATCAATTCGCAAATGACTCTTCGCAAATTCTGTGACATCATGACCGTCATAGCACAATGGAACTTCAATCTCATCTGTTATTCTGCAAGGCATGGGAGGATTTGTTGGATGTACTTCTTGAATGGAATAAACGTGCGGCTCTGAATCCCATTGTTTTGGCAAGTATGATTGAACTTCAATTTGCTCAATTAATGTCGATGTTGGTTTTGATTGATTAGATCTGAAACTTCTCATTTATAGAAAAATTAAAAATACAATATACAATATTTCTTTTGTCCTTTTTCAATTTGGCATTCTTCCCAAATCTTTGTGTAACGCTTTCAGTGTGTGATTTGGATAGTACTCAACTTTTGGTTCACCATTGCTATATCGTAATACCCACCACGTTGTTGCTGTTGTTGCTAATATTGGTGCTGGAGGATGAGTAAATGTTGTCATATTACCACCACTTTGACTTGGATTGTAAACATTGTAGTATGTGTCAAGATTGCCTTGATAAATTGGATGTGATTTCAAAGTGACAGGAACGTTCTGACCTCTGGAACTGATTGAATTATTGCAGTTCGTTGGACAACCACTACGTTGAGTTGAGAAGCACAAAAGGAAATCAGTGTTGTCATGAATTGGTCGTACTCTTGGCATCGTTTCGTTGGGATAAGTTCCATCACCAGTGAGTTTATCTTCGACAAGAGAATCCGTCAGTGATCGCTCCAAATCGTCAGGAACAGTCAGGTATGAATCAAGGTTGAGTGTCGACAATGCAAACTGATAGAATCGAGCTCCAATCGTTGTCGTCGGATTATCTGGATAGTATTTGTTCAGTAGGTTCACTTGAATATTCTTCTGCATTGGATTGTGAAAACAAGTGACTTCATTGTCGTAGTGACGGAAGAGAAGCATAATATCCTTGGCATTAGCAACCACCATTTGCTGAGTACAGTCAATTCCTGTTGCCGTTGGTGCCTTCTGAAAAGGATAGAATGAGATCTTTTCTGCTGGAATTGTACCAGGACGATTCTGATACATCTTCTTCAGATTCTCTTTCGCTATTTCTTTCATCTTGTATCCAGCACTCATACAATACACATCATCAATGCGACAATCCATTATGTTTAGAGAAATGTACTGATCCACATATTCTGGTTCTTTTGTGACAGTTCCAGCTGAATTATAAACTATATCTTGAGTTACAGTTGGTTGCAGAAATGATTGACCAATTTGAACAAAGTTCTTGGTGCACGATGTGACAAGATTGGTCAAGAAATATGGACGATGCTGAATGCAATTTAGAATTGATGTTTTGATTGTTGGTGCTGAAGCTGTTCCATTAACGATTGATGATAATGTATTTTTCAAAGTGAGTTCAGGATTAACTGGACAACAAACAAAGGCATCTTCATTCATGTACACGCTTAATTTCAAATCACCAAAGAGACAACGAGGATAGTCCGTCATTCCTGAGAATATAAGAAGATCTTCAAGGTTGATTGAAACACGAATTGGGACATCAATACTGTCTTTGAATACTCCTGTTCCAGATGTTGTTGTGAAGTCTGATAAAGGAATATAAACACCAGCAACAGATTCATCGTGATTCCATGCATTCTGCCAAGGAGTGTGACAATGTTTTCGATTCTCCAATTGACTCTTCGGTTTGATCATATTGTAGATGTGAGACTCCATTGATACATCATTTGTTGTTGTGCTGATGATTCTCTGATTATTGTGAAGTACTGTAAGACTACGAAAGATTGATGCTGAATGCTTGAGTCCAACGAAGATGAACATTCTCTCATTCATGAACGATCCAACTTTTCCAGCTGTTGTTTGCCAATTATTGACTTTCAGAGTTGCTGTCATTGTGAACGTAATGAATGAATCGTCGATTTGACAAATGTCCTGATTACCAGTCAGTGGAATGATTATTTCCTGTCCTTTGTAGAACCGTGAATTCTCAGATGGTTTCAATTCCTGAATAGAAGTACTGTGTGCTCCATCATTCAGAAGGAAATTGATGTGATGTTCAGACATCAGTTGCTGTTGAATTTGACCAATATCATCTCGAGTGTATTTAATTGATCCCGTGCTGTTTCCAGTCAAAGATGTCGCTCCAATTCTTTTGTTTGTCAGATGTGTAACATGCGAGTTCATTTTATCAAAAATAAAAAATCAAATTAATGTTTTATGTCCAGTTACTTTTTCTTTTTTGGTTTCTTCGCTTTTGGTTTCAGATTTTCTTCCAGTTTCATAATTTCTCCTCTGAGTTTGTTCGCCACTGCTGTATTTCCTTCATTGATTGTTTGCTCGTATTGTGCCATCTTTTGTGCATGGATTTGCTTGTCCGATTTCACGTCTGGAATCATCTCAACACCTGTCTGAGCTACCTTCGAAATCAATGGTCCAACAAAGGGAATGAGATTTAGAAATGGAGCTCCAACTCTGAGTATATTTTTGCCAACTGCTGCTAATTTTGATAACCAACCTGGTGCCATTTATGAAAAATAAAAATATTGAATTACAACTTAATTATTGTCTGAATTGTATCATTGGATTTTGGGACTGACTACCACTCCTTCCGAGATTCTGGTTGACTTCTGGTTATCATTCCTCCTAATCCATTCAGTATTCCTCCAGCTGTTTGACCGAATTTACTGTTCGTTTGAGAGAGCAATCCACCACCGACTTGAAGCAATGTTGGAGCTAGAGGTTTGATGAATTGAAAGAACTGTTTTCCGATATTTTTGAGTTTGTTGAAACTTCCTGGTGCCATTTATGTAAAAATAAAAAATACAATTCATTATTAATTTTATCTCGGAATTGCTTTGGTGAGAGAAATGCCATAATTGAGAATAGTATTGTAAGCTTCATTAAAGGCAATACTCATATCCTTTCCACCAACGAGAATCTTGAAAATGGTTCGAAAGATCGGGAGTTTATTCATGCATAAACACTTTTCAGATAAATCATCAAGTTCAATCACCACATCATTGATTCCAGTGAGAGTCGCAATGAGAGCACACAAATCACTTTGGTTCGTGATCAGTTTCTTCGATGGTTCAATGAGATTATTCAGTAGTTTCTTCTCACAAGCGAATGCATTCTTGTATACTAGCAACAACTGATCTTTGAAAGCTGTAATATTCGATTCGTATTCCCTCAGTCTTGCCAAAGGCTTCGAACCCGCCCAGGGGTCGAGTGGGATTGTTCGACTTTGAATTGGCGCGGATGGATATGTCTCAAGTGGAGGATCATATGCACCTCGTTCAGTAGTTACCACAGGTTCAGAGCAGACCCGATCCATCTCCATCTTTGACCCTCTATTATCCACGCCAGATTTGCTCCGATCTTCGATGATGACGTTGTTGGTGATTGATGTTGGTACTGAAGAAGAACTTGTGTGTTTCGTAAATTGACAACTGAGAATTGGCTGCATTTTAGTAAAAATAAAAAAGTTGTATATTCATTTTTGTTTTGATCAACTGCTGAAATACATTACGTCAGTTTGACCTAGTGTAGCGCTCAAATTATGTTCATTCGGAAGTGTATCCAACACTCGAGGTCCTGTATAGTCTACTGGAACCCATGTTCGTGCGAATGCTGCCACCATATTTTCACCACTATGGAGTATTGAATAGACAGGAGCAATAAGGCTTTCTGGAGTGATATTATTTCCCCTTAGTAAATCAAAACCAGCAGCTCTTGGATTGGTATATGAATTCAAGCGTTTAGTTACAATCTTCATAAATGATTTCTTTTTCAGTAAACCATTCGGATCAGCAAAGAAGTTATAATCCCAAAAGTCGCTCAGAAATGGAATTAATATTCCTCGATTCATATGAGTCGCTAATCCTGAACGAATTTTAGCAAAATCACCAAGAGAATTCACACCGATTGCTTGGTTTGGTTGACCAGTTGCTGTACTTGAACAACGAATTTTCAGGAATTTCATAGCTTCATTCGCAATCCACAATGACACTTGATATGGACTAATTTCATCAGGTGGCAAATCTGGATTGTCATTCCATAGTTTTGTCTTCTTCAACTCCTTCCATTGTGCATCAATTCTCGGACGTTCAAGCAACTTAAATGTAGCATACTTTTGTTGTTTTCGTTCTTGTTTTGTCGGATTTGCAGCTGTCCAAGCGTTTCGATACAAGCCTTCACGTCTCTTCGAAATCTTTCCACCATTCCAATAGCGTTCAATTCCATTCTTGTCAACCACTATCACATCGTCATTGTAACCATCTCCATCTCTATCTTCCACAAGGACATTCCAACCACCATATCGTTTCGGATTTGAATCAATCATTGCTTGTGCACTTTGAGCGGATCGAAATGCATCTTCATATCTGAGATCATAATCCTGTTCTGTTAGTATGTTACTCGCTGCATGTCTGGCTAGTTTATCTTTGGTGCTTTGTTTGAAGGGATTGACGCCTTTCTTCCTTTTCGATTGTGTAGGATTTCTTTGTTGAATCTGTTGAAGTATTTTTTGATCGTTCATTTAGTAAGAAATAAAATATTTAATTTGTAAATAAATGTTTCATCAAAAACAAATCACACCAAGAAGAAAACAAGGAAGCAACTTAATACAAAGGATGTCGTACAATTCATTCGATGATCTTTCAATTTCAGAATATGTCAATCAGAGACTGCAACAAGTGAAGACCACTAATGTCAGAAAAGAGCTGCCAAGTGCTATTCATCCTGAACTACTGTTCAATCGCAATAGTGTGAATGTGCTCATTGGAAATAGAGGAAGTGGTAAGACCTATAATGTCCTCAGAGAACTCCTGAAAGTCCAGGAAGTGCCACTCCAAAATGAGAGATTTCACTTGTTTGTTTACGTTACTGATAAGCACAACGATGGCACTTTTCAACGATCCAAATCATTAATAAGGATTCCAATTGTGAAGGTCAAGTATAGTGAGATTTTTGCATTTCTGGAGAATCTATCAACAGCGAAAGCAGCATACGAAGAAATCATTGACAATCACTGGGATGAAACAGTGACAGATCATTCAAGAAAATCAATACTGAAAACACTCCATCTTGATTCATTTCGAGAACGCAATCTTCAAACAATGATACTCCTCGATGACTGTAGAAGAATCCTCAGTGAGCGAAGAACGAAAGCGAATCCCTCAATTCTGATGGACTTATTACTGGAGAATCGTCAACCAAAGTTCACATTCTTTCTCACCATTCATGAACTGTTCTCATTATCTCCAGATATGAAGTCAAACATTGATTCGTTGTGGATCTTTGGAGGCTTCAATAATGAACGAATCAGAAGAGTTTTCAATCAACTAAATGCCCCGATGGAATGCAAAGAGTTTTGGAGTACTTATAAACAATTAACGAAGCAACAAGCAGCGATATTTCGATACGGTCAAACTGTTCACATTGATTACCTCATGGTTTAACACGATTCTGATTGATTCGAAATGGTTTAGGTATTTTTGAAATGGTTTCAAATGATTCCAAATGCATTAATGTTCTTTTCAAAATGATTTTACACTTTTTTAATTCATTCAAAATGAGTCTAACAGTTTTTGAACCATTTGAACCAGAACAGATTAATTTAGATTCAATTGAAAGTTTTCAGATGTATTTAAACAAGAATGGAGAAATTCTGAAACGATACACAACGAATAAGCTGGACAAAATGATCAAGATTGACGGATACAGAATAACGAAATCCAAAGGTGTAATCGCACTTCGAAAGGACTACTATGGCGGTTCTTCCACAATGACTTACACTGATTCTCCACAAAAATATGATGAACTTATGTCTAGAATTACAGTGCTTGAAGACATTGTTAAACGTCTCGCTAGTGCCATTGAATCTAAGAATCAACGTTGGGGTTAATTCTCAATGAATCCTGATCATCAATGGAATCATGCAATTGTCTCAAACAATGTGAAACCAATTCATCATCCTTTATTATTTTTGTTGATACTAGTTGTATTAATCGCTTTTGTACTTCACTCAATTGTGCATCAAACTCTTGCTTCTTCAGTTGGTTTCGATAGTACCATTCTCTTTTGCTTATGCGTATTGCATTCTTTGCATCACTTTCTGATTGATAAAACTTTGGTCGTCCTTTCACTTTTGTTGACATCTTTTCTACGGAAATAAAAAATCAGATTTTAATTTATGAATTCAATTTTTTATCCTGTAAGAAATATATGGAGAACTTATCAATAAAGCTCATTAATGAATTTGCTCAAAAGCTGGGAGTTGATTGGGATTCATTACCGTTAAAACGACTGATTGAAACTGCTACTGATGCTCTAGTTCAGAATGGTTTCAGAGGAGACATAAACAACACAAATGAGATTGAACAATTCATCAGAACATTTACGATTCGGAATCCTTTGATGGCACCAGTGATTCAAGAACTAATGCAAAGACAGAATAACCAACCCATTAATGCACAACAAATTGATGCAAATGCTCAGCAGAAACGAAACACAATGGAAAATCAAATGAGACTGAACCAAGAGATTAGACAACGACGAATTGTACAGCCAAATCAACAAGTCATTGAGCACGATCAAGAACAGAGAAGACAACGAAGAAGACACCAGCAGAATCTCAATCAAGAAATCCGAGAATATGAACATCGAACGAGGTATCAACAGATGTTAGCTCACTTTGAAGAACGAAGACGAAGATTTCTTAATTTGTATCAAGTCCCAATTGAAGAAGAGATTGTACTTCCACAGCTGCCACAAACGCAATTGAATGCTCTGATGTTGAGAGATGTCGATAATGTCCGAGCATTTGCGGCTGGACTCGAGAATGTGAGGGCTAATTTGGCTCCAGCAGGATACATCGCAGATCAACAATATCGAGACGCCAATGGTCCAGTTCAATTGTACTATCGCAATAATATCGCATCATTTGAAGACATTGAAGCACGACTCAGAGAAGTATTCACAGCAGAGAATTTCCCATTCAAGATCTCCTTTGACTTTGCAATTCTGAATTCTGTAACTGATCAAAATGGAAACACCACTTATGAAGAGAATACACCATTCTATCAGAACTCAATGAAAACATCTCCGATTACCGTCCAAAATCCTCAAGACATTGATGCTGTCATAAACGCAATGAAATCAAGAATTCGAGACAGTTTTGAAGTCACAGTGATTGATACCAAGAGAGTGCCATGTGCCATCTATGGAGCTGCTTTTTATGTGTACCGATTGCGAAATGGTGGTGCTTGTGTTCCAGGATTGAAAGAACATATTGCTCTTCAGACAGTGTTTTATGTTGATTGTAAATATAACATTTGCATCTTCACTGCTCTGACTTATCTCACTCATGGAAAAGAAGCTGATGGAAAGAAAATATGTCGTGACTCCAGAATCAAGATCGCAAAGGAACATTTCACATCATTCTATCATTACTCAGACCTCACTAGTCCAGCATTAGTGAAAATTCTCAAAGAGTATCCAGGATTCAATATTTCAACAGAAATAGACCGATTTGTAGAACACTTCAAGGTGAATGTACATATTTATGAAGCAATTGAAAAAGACAATGGAGGTTCTTGGATTTATGCTCTTTCACAGTCATTTCTCTCACCATTGGAGAATGCTAGAGACTTCAATTTATTGATGATCATTCTCGAATCGGATGCACATTTGATGTTCGTTTCTGATCCACAAAAGTTGACGAAATTGATGATTTGTCCACACTGCAAAGACTATTGTCGTCCATATAATTCAAGAGGCGCAGGCACCAGAGACTTTGACAATCACGTGAAGAAATGTCTTGAGCAGGGAATCAGAAATGAAGAACGATCAGTGGACTTAGATAATGCTTCAGCTCCGATTCTAACTGCAGTTATTGACAATCCAACAATGGCTTATCTCTTGTCTCGAGGAAGAATGAATGAATACAAATACACAGATCAGTTCTTGACATTCGATATTGAAACCGTTATTGGCGAATTCTCAATGGATCTTCCTCCATCTGAAAACACACAAGAGAAGAGTACCGTTCTGAACAAACATCACTTGTATTCATTAGCGTTCTCTTCTTCACTTCCATATTCACAAACAATGAAAGATGTAAATCGACTTGAATGTTCATATGACAACAGTGGTAGAAAATCAGTGTATCTTGACAAGAGTTTCGAAGGAATGAAAGACAAAGAAGAAGAATGGATCAGAATGTGTCTCAAAGCTGGACTAATCGATTCTGATTTGACAAAAGAGAAGATCCAAAAGCAAGCACGCAGTATTGGCTTTATACATTTCATCATAAATGATATGTTCAAAGAAGCACTGAGAATCCAAGACTATCAACAGTACTCAGATCCAGAAATACCATCAAATAAATATGTCACAGTAATGGGATGGAATAGTGCGAACTTCGATCTTCCTGTGATCATGAATGCACTTCACTTCATGCAATGGAGCATCTATGAACCACCACTTGGATCTGCAAAGTGTCCGAAACAGCTCGTGGTTCATCATAAGAAACTCCAGGTGTCATTGAGATTCCTTGATGCAATGAATTTTGTATCGCCACAGTCATTGAAATCATTTGTGCAGGATTTTGGTGATGGAACTGATTCAAAAGGCATATTTCCATACGAAGCAATCAATATCACTAATGTTGAAGAAGAATTGAATAAATCAGAACCGTTTCCAGAAGAAGTGTTCTATTCACGTGTGAAAAATGAATCATTGTTGAAAGATCTTTCGTATTCTGACTATGTTGAAGATGCCAAGAGATTCAGTACAAGAAGAGAATACCTGAAGAACTATAACATCAATGATACTCTCATTATGATTGATCCAATTCAGAGATTGATTCAATGGTTTGCAGCAGGGAGAGTCGATATGTTGCAGTTTGTTTCATGTCCAGCAGCAGCAGTGAATTTGAGAAATATGTCAACATACTTTCCGTCACTCTATTCTGATTCACCTCCATATGCTGACTTCGATATCAATGCCACTTATGTAGTGAAAACTTATGAGAAAGCATATGATTTGACACCAGCGAAATGGAAATATATGGTGAAGAATTATGAATACCAAGATGAGAGAGCAGATCGTGATTCTTCTCAAAATGTGAATGACAATGACTATGAATGGATGACTGAATTGATCAAGAAAGGATGTGCCATTTGTGGAGCTTCATTTACGTTTCAGAATCAACCAACACTTGATCGAATTGACTGCTCACTATCTCACACAAAAGAGAATTGTCAACCATGCTGCGTGTACTGTAATGTTGTTAAATCCAATCGAGATGAACACCTGACGAAACTCAAGATTAAACTGCGCCAATTTGCTCAAATCCACAAGCTTCAAATGACATTGACTGATGAACGAGTGTATAAGCTATTAAGGAGTGGAATCACTGGTGGTTTGTCTAATGTGATGCACAGATTGAATCGATCAGGAATTGACACCATTCATCGTTTTGAATACGATAGTGCAAACAAAAAAGTGATTGACACAGATACTGGAAATGTAATGACTCACATCCTCTGTCTTGACAATAATTCACTCTATCCAAGTGTTTCAGCATCAGTACCACACAAGGCTGTTAAATATACAAACAACAGAATGTATATGCCAGGAAGCGTCAAATTCTACACAACAAAGAAGGAAGTAATGTTGAAAATCATCAAAGAAAGGAAAGATCTGTTCGCTGTCAAAGTGAAGGGACACATTCGAGAGGACAGAATCAATGATTTCATCAATATGCCTCCCATTATTCAGACAATCAATATCAAACCAGATCAGATGTGCTCAGAAGACACTCTTGAAGCAATGAGGAATTATGGAGTTCCTGAAGGTAAATCAGAGAAGAAAGTCACACAACTGTTGTCCACTTTTGGTGAGTACAGAGTGTTCAATTCATACTATTTGTGGTTCCTTATTGATGATTGTGCTTTTGAAATCGATGATGTGTCAGAGATGGCTGTTTTCGAGAAGAATACTGCATTCAATGGATTCATAACATCAATGATTCAACGTCGAATCGCTGCAATCGAGGCTGGAAACACTGGGATGGAAAAGTTCTGTAAACTAATCCTCAATTCGTGCTACGGTTACGATTCTCTCAATACTGAAAAGTACAAAAGATCATATTTGTTGAATCGAGAACAGACGTTTCTGAAGCACTTGTATCCTGATTTTCTGTCGACTGATCAGATTGGAAAAGATTTGTATTTAGTCGATGTAAAACCCAAGAAATTCAAATGCAAAACTGCTCTTCAATCAGCGTTCTTTACACTTGAGAATGCCAAGTACTGGTACTTCAATTTCTACTATAATTTCCTCACTAAATGCTGCGATGAACAGAAGTTTCATTTCATCTATTGTGACACAGATTCGTTGTCTGTCTCTATTGCAGGTGATCCAAATCAAGACTGTCATCAAGGTTTATCCGCTATTGTCTCAGATCAGCAGTTCTACGATAAAAATGTGTTTCAATGGTTGCCAAATCCAAAGTGTGGAATCAAATCAAGGAAGAAACTTCTGGGATTGTCAGTGGAGAAAGAAGGTGATTTCATGATTGCTCTGTCACCAAAATGCTACTACATCAGTGAGAAAAATACACCAGTGCACAAAGCCATTAAAGGAATCTCACTAGCCCGGAATTCACAGCTGGATCAATCACAATTCATCAAAGCAAATGTGACTAAACAACCGATTGAAGGAGAGAATGTGAACTTTCAAATGAACGAAGATTCAATGGTGACAGTACTGGGAACAAAGAATGCATTGACATCAATTCACACAAAGATGATGGTCCTTCCGAATGGCTCATGTGCTCCATTCATTGATGGATTGAACAGAGATGACTATCTGAACTGAGTATAACTTATTTTTATGTCCAGTAAATGCCAACAGTCGATTCAATATTCAAAAATGTTCCATCCTGGGAAGTAGCAAAACAGAAGCGACATGCAACAAGAGTTCTTCAACAATGTTCAGAAGAGAATGGACTCAAGACAAATCTGCAACTCTACTCTCGTATTCTTCATCAGTATCAGTTCACTCAACAGCAATTGTCAGATATAGCAAAACAAGATCGAATTCTCAAGTTTGGTGGTAAAACATTATCTGAGATATACAATTCGTACTTTGATTTGTTTCGTATCAATCATCCAGATCAAGTGTTTGAGGCAGATTTGCGAAGAATGAGAGTGTTCAATCCAACACCAAGAATCAATGCGCCAGCTCCACGGATTCCAGAACGAATTGACTATCCATTCAAGTCAAAAACAAAAGTGTTTCATCATGTGAATCCAACAGTTCCAGTTCCAGATCAGAATACTTTTGTGACAGATCACTATCCAAAGAATCGATTGTTTCTTCAACGTCCGTCATTCTCTCCGTATCGACATTCGTGGGAAATTGACATCATGGTTCTCAAGACTAATCCACAATCAATTCCGCAGTATTATCTGGTGTGCGTGAACATTAATACCAAGTATCTTGTGATGATCAAAATAGCGTCGAGGAATGATGTAGTAATCCAAAATGCTCTTCAGCAATTGATTCAAACCGTGGAAGTTGATCACATTCGTGGAGATGCAGAGTCGGGATGGAATAACAATCGCATTAGAGATTTCCTCGAAAGGAATGATATCCAGTTCTTCTTTTCATCATCTCCATTCACGAATAAAAATAGAGTTGTTGATCGAATGATTCGGACAATCAGAGATGCTTTTCGTGGTAATGTAACTCAGATGTGTGACAATAATGCAATGCAGCAGTTTGTGGATTATTACAATCTGACTCCTCACAAGGCATTTAGAAATATAGTGACTCCAGTTGAGGTTGAAAGAGATGCTGAACTCGAATGGGCATATATCCAACGAAAGCAAGACAAGTTGAAGCAAGTCAAGAGAACTCAGAACAGGAAAGGATTATGGGATTATCTACCAGGCAATGTTCTTCAGATTCATTTGGATTTGTCAAAGACTCAACACGCTTTCGAGAAACGCAGACGACAGTTCAATAAATTGGCGACATTTCTGTCTTATGTCAATGGCAATGTTCGCTGTCAGTTACTTCAACCGTATCAAGACATTCGTGTAGTCGACATTCCTATTCACTTCACCGAAAAGATAGCCGATACTGTCGATACACTAACGCCTCAGGTCAGGAATAAGTTCAATCTCCGTTGAGTTCGAATCAAAATGCAAAATTCAAGTGTCTCAATGATTTATTAATAACAATAATCTCAAATTCAGTTCTCTTCCATTGAAGCTCATTATCGGAAATGGCATAATTGTTGTTGATTCCAAGATTCATTTTAGTTCTTTTTTGATTTTCCATTCCAATTTGCCCCCCAGGTCGATTTTAGAAAATTTTCACGATCATTTTGGGCATTCTTTCCGAGACAATTTTCAATAGGATCATTGCCCCCCCAGGTCGCGAAAAATCATTTTCTTTGAAAAGATGTCACGATTATTTTGGGCACATTTTTGAGGCGATCATTTTGGGCATTCTTTTCCGAGACAATTGAGTGTATTCATCAATGCTATTGAGTCATCAAGAATATTGTTTGATAGTCAGAGCAGATCAGCTACAACAATATCTAATATCTCACTATTATAATGTGACCTCATTAAAAATTAATTCCAATTATTTTAGTGAATGAATGATCATCCGTGAGTCAATACACTTTAATCATTGTTGCCCTGTGACCCAGTAAATCACTAAAATTTTCCATGTCAAATATCCAGTGAGTAACCAATAGATCATCTCAACATCAAGCATCAATATAAGACAAAGTCAATATTCTCATCTCTAATGCCCTGTGACCCGAGTAAATCATTAAAAATTGTTCCATCAAAGTCCAAACCACAAAGATTCTTCTCAATGTAAATTCTCGCCAACAGCTAGAAAATCATTAATGACATCAAATAATGAAATATCATCGAAAATATCACTAACATTGAGGTTCTCAGCAACTTGGAAAAATCACTAATTTTGACCACAATTGTGCCTTAGATCACCCATAACTCCTCACAGAGATGTCAGATTCCAATAATTCTTGCACCAATGAATTCAGAAGATCAATATTGACTTTATCAGAACGAATGAAGACGATCTGGAACACTTCACTTTTTCGAACATTTCAGGTCCATAACCTTAGACCACAAAAATGAAAAAATTCTAATACCCAAGAAAAGACGAAACAATCATTTATTTGTAATATACCATCAATGATAAACACTTATTTCCTGGGAGACAGACGCGTTGGAGCAGTATTAAAGAATCGAAAAATTAAGCTTAATTCCAAAGTACTTTTCCAATTTTTAATTTCTATATATAGGAGCTCCAAAATGTCAAAACGACCATTGCCCAGAAAAACCTATAAACGTCAGTGATGCATGGGGTAGTGTCTACATCCTCCAGGTGCATTCCGAAGGGTCCTGCTCACTCGTGGAGCTCTGGAGATAATGATCAAGGCATCAATGTTTTGAACTAATGTCAATCGTCTCGGAGAATCAATGCGGAAAAAGATCGTACGTGGACTTTTCAAAAGAAATCCAAAATTTTCTGACGATCGACCTGGGGCACCTGGGGCACTCAATAGCACCGGAGAACAGCCACGACTTCCATTTGCTAGTGAGCACTTTCAATTGTCCCGAGAAAGAAAGCCCAAAATGATCGTACGTGGACTTTCCAAAAATGAAAAGAAAATTTTTAGGCGATCGACCTGGGGCACCTGGGGCACCTAATCGGAATGGAGATCAATGATGACATCCCTGCGCTAATGAGATTCGTCAAATATTTCAAAATGCGACCTGGGGCACCTGGGGCACTCAATAGCACCGAAGATCATTACGGACTTCCATGCACAAGTTAACACTTTCAATTGTCGAGAAAAGCCCAAAAATGATCGTACGTGGACTTTTGAAAATGAAAGAAATTTTTAGGCGATCGACCTGGGGCACCTGGGGCACCTAATCGGAGTGGAGATCAACGATGACTTCTCTGCGCTAATGAGATTCGTCAAATATTTCTAAAATGCGACCTGGGGCACCTGGGGCACTCAATAGCAATAATGAATAATCACTAATTCCTCGCACTAATGAGCTCTGTCAATTGTGTCGGATAATGACTCCATTTTGGACTACTGTCAATCGAGAACACAGATAATTATGGGTCTCAGAAAAATAAACGCAGAACTTTTTATAAATCGAATTTTTATCTCCTTAGAAAGAATGGCATTACAAATTTCAAGAATTGAATTCAAGAAAAATGATGACACTCTCAACGACGATTTCGATGAAGAACTCGACGCAATGTTCAATAATCTTCCTGACGAAATTCATTCATTGTCTGATCGTTTGAGACCACACAAAGTCCCATTGTTCGACTATAAGAAATACAACGATGGTATATCATCTGAGAGTGCTGGTCATAAACGAACAGGAACAGCAATAAACATTGCACATGTGACCAACCTAGCAGTCGTGGATATTGACATCTTGGATAAGGATGCTGATGAAGAAACCAAGAACCAAATCCGAACATCTGTGTTAAATGTATTACCCAATGATGTCGGATTAGTAGTGACTGGATCAGGGGTCTTCATATATACTGCGATATTAATGGCTACAAACTGGAGAAAACTCAATGGTGAAGGTGAAGAAAACTGACCAATACGATGTGGATTTATTCGCCTGTGTAGACTCATCTCTGCGCTGGATAGTGCAACCGAAATCCAAAGTCCAAAGGAAAGTGGAAGGCACTAATAAAATCCAATCATACAAGACCATTAATGACTTTGACGAACTCTTCATCCTATCATCATTGTCAGATGTATTATCTAGTCTATGTATTTCATTAAAGCCCACTCCAACAGAGAAGAAGCCATCAGTGAAGTCATCAGTGAACCAGACCAAAATTGAAAGTCCAATAGCTCCTTCTTTCGACGAGGATTCCATTCAACAGTACACTTTAGCCCAAGCCGATTTAATCAGAAATGGACTGAAAGGACTAGTGATTCACAACGATTCTGGATCGAGATCAATTGAAGAGGAAGTCTCCTTGTTGCCATTATTTGCAGGCATTAATTCCTGAGACACATCAATGGATTTACAGACGAGATGCTCGAACAAACATACAAAGACATCTATGACAACAACATTGACTGAGAATGCAGAGAAGAATTGGGAAGCACAGAGAATACGGTACGCTTCGAATGTTACCCATCCTGGAGTCCTCATTAAAATCATTAGAATCCATAATGAAAAGTACTACAATGATGAACTCCTTATTCCTCTCACTGACTACGATGTCTCTGATTTCTTTGACAGTCTTGAAGTTGATTCTCATGATGAACCAGTCAATGATAATCTCTCCAATGAACCCACTAATGAACAATCAAGAACGAAGGATTCATTCGATGAAAAGATCGATCTACTGTCTCCATTTGACTTCTCTACAATAAGGAAAAGGCAACCAACAAAGAATACAAATCAGAGACAGAAGTGCTAAGAGATCTATTGAAAGTTCTTCGATGTATTGAAGTCTCATTGTTATGCATTGTGAAAGAGTACAGTTCTCTTGATCTCTGCTATCGTGTCAATGTTCAGAAAGAAGGTAACGTCTTGAGATTATTGAAATCAATCAAAGTGACCATCCCAAGCGAAGATCCAAAGAAGTGTAGAACGATCACGTGCCAATCAACATTCGAGAATTATCGCAATCTATTCATGGTCAATGGCATTCGATTCATGAGCGATAATCCACAGATGTTCTCGCTATTCCAAGGATACAAATATCCATTCGTTAGTGAACCAAACACTGATCTGATTCAACCATTCTTAGATTTCACCAAAGAGATAATTTCAGACAATAATGAAGAATTGTATAACTTCATTATCAACTGGATATCATTCGTGATTCAGAATCCTGGTCAGAAAACAGCGTCAGTCATTATCTTGAAGGGAATGCAAGGAATTGGCAAAATGTCTGGACTAATGTGCTCTGTGAAATAATGCGAGGATACTCTGCTCCAAATATCACTGACATTCAGGAACTCTGCGGTACATTCAACACAGTGATTGAAGGCAAAATGCTGATCGTCTGTAATGAATTGAAGAACGCTGGTGAAGAAAGAATGTCGAACTTTGATGCCCTCAAATCAATAATTTCCGACACTAGCTTCAGGAGCTAATGAAAAGGGAATCGCTCGTCGTGACGCTGAGAATGTTGCCAATCTGATCTTCTGCACAAACAACGCATATCCAGTCAAGATTGAAGTCGATGATAGACGCTATTGTGTCTGCAAAGTCTCCAATAAACGCAAGGATGATGCCAGCTATTTCCTAAACCTCATCCGCTCCTTCACTCCTGATTTTTACTCGCACCTATTGACATACTTCAATCAGGAGACCCATCACCGACTTCAACCCAAGGCAATTACCAAACACTAATGCTAGATGTATTCTCCAAGAAGTGTCTCGATCAGTAATAGGAGACTTCTGTCTACAGCACATCGATGAATTAGAACAAGGAATGCCATGTTCCTATGCCGCTGAACTAATGCCAGATCACTATAAGAAACTCAAGACATTCCAGATGGACCTCCACGAGCACTGCACTAGAAAAAGGTCACTATAAATAAACAACGAATATGGTGCTATGTCATCGATCCCAAGTATGCCGATCTACTTAAGAAATCCTCCATCAATGACCAAGACACTCAATGACCAAGACACCGATGACTAATCCACCAATGTCTATATATTTTTGCCTATCCACAAACACCCCATTTTCCATCAATGTCTCTTCACAAATACCTCTCCATCAACGCCCCATTCAACAATGCTCCTCGTCATCAAACTCTCCACCAATACTATTCCATTAATGCCACTCTATATATTATTATCATTCTTGCTGTAATATCCCACCAATGTCTCATCATCAATCACTCTCCACCAATGTCTCTTCATCAATCACTCTTCACCAATCCTCTCCACCAATGTCTCTCCACCAATCTTCACCAATCTCTCTCCACCAATCTTTCTCCACCAATATCTCTACACCAATGCCTCTACACCTATGTCCCCACTATCCACCTATTCTCTCCACCAATCTCTATCCACCTATGCCCATACACCTATCTCTTGCCACCTATATCCCCACACTCCAACCTATATCCACCTATCTCAATCATCCTTGACTTCTCCATCTATGTCTATACACTTATTGCCTCTCACCTCCTATCCACTACCCTTATCTCTCGAGATCATCAAGATTGGGGTGGATCAGGAGATTCATTGTCATCTCTGACCAATCTTGGTCCATTACCCTCCTCCAGCTTCTTCTTTCGCCCCTGAGAGAGAAATACATCTTGCATTATTTGTTGGTGGCGGAGGCGAAAAGATCCATCTCGGGATCGAAGTTCCATTTGTCCTTGACCAGTTGAAGAGCTTGTGGCAGGAGATGATATTCGCTGTGAGGGAAGTCGTGAGTGCATCTGAGACTGAGTTGGCTTTGCCCGGGATGTGGTTGATCGACTGGAGATGAAGGCCGAGCCGTTTGAATGTCTTGAAGACCCTCCTGGTTATTTCGAGGAGAGGGAGGCCTGCGCGTTGTCTCCGCAGGTTGTAGACAGCGGCTGTATTGTCCGATAGAATCGAGAGAGGTGACTCGAGCTCGTCTCAAATGCTTCGCAGCTGCTCGAACGCTCCGTCCCACCGCTGCAGTCTCTTTCCAATTGCTCGTGTGCGAGCGATCCTGTGTGTTCCAGAACCCGTGGAAAAACAGTCGAACCAGTTAACTAAAGTGTCGCTCCCCAGCCCGTCGGGCTGGCGTCCGTGGTGATTGAGGCTTGGCTCACCGTCGGTTGGAAAGAGAACGGAGAGTTGTTTGTCAGGCGCTTCTTCCAAAACTGCAGCCTCCCAGGAGTTGGGGAGTGAGGCGAACCTTGCCGTTCCATCCGAACTTGTGGACGGTTGATGCTAGCAGCGTTTGATGCCTTCGGAGGTATAGATTCGCCTCCGGAATAGAAACACGCAGAAAGCTGAGTGAGCCGACTAGGCTGGAGAGGAGTTTCAATGGGATCGTCGCCCTCTGCTGGCAGGAGAGAGTCTGGGATTTGAGTAACGACAGGAGCTTCTTCCGTCTGCAATCCGTCACTTTGACAGTCTGGTCCTTCGAGTTGAGGAGCCAGCCGAGGAACTCCGCCTCCTGGCTGGGGTGGAGAAGGCATTTGTCCTCCGCTATCACGAAACCCAGCTGACGGAGTCTCTGGACAGCCTGAACTGTCTTGCTTCTCGCCTCGTCCTCCGAGTCCGCTATCAGGAGTAAGTCGTCCAGATAAAATACGATTGAGATTTTCAACTCCTCCCTCAACGCCTTCACCGCGATCTTCATCGTTTTCGAGAACGTTCGGGGTGCTGTTGCCAAGCCGAAAGGCAGTGCTTTGAATTGGTACGTTTTGTGTTGAAACTGAAAACAGAGGAACTTGCGTAATGGTGGCGAGAGATGGATGTGCAGATACGCAGAGTGAATGTCGATGGTTGTTAACCATGAGTGAGTCTTGATTAGAGGGAAGGCGGTTTGAATGTTCTCCATTTTGAAGTGGGTCGTTCTGATCTCTGTTTAGGCGAGATGCATCGATCACTTTTCTGAATTTCCCTCCCTTCTTTGTGACGAGGAACGTTGGGAGAATCAGCTCCGCTGCTTCCGACTGTATCTCCTCCACTGCATCCATTCGCAGTTCTTCCTGAAGAAGTTGGTTGTACGCCGCCATCTCCTCCGCATTCCCACTGAACGGTGGTGCTCTTCCCAATAGACGCAGTCTGTCTCGTGAGTTGGCGTCCCTCCACTCCCAACACGCGCCCGCTTGAATAATATCCTTCCCACCAATATCTGCCCATAGTGAGATTTTGTCCAGGAGTCTCCCTGTTATCTTGACATCCTCCTGCTTTAATTCCGACACTATTGGCCTCTCCTGTTGTATTGTCGGTGAGAGCCCTATTGTTTGCCGGGGTACGGCCCTGCCCCTCTCGGTGAGAAAGTAGCACCCGAGTGCATATGTGTCATCGGCGCTGGGCCAATCATTTGAACGGCTTGATCGAAAACTGTCTGAGTTGGTTGATAAGTGGGAGTGGAATACGAAAGTAAGCTCACATCATTCGAGAGAGGTCGTCGAATGTTCATCTGGTCCATCATGTCTTTGTAGTTCTTCTCGTCGACATATCGTACATGGTAAGTTCTTGAGGCGGCATCGGATGACATGAGGATCGCATCCAGGATCTTTGAAAGGATGGGGAGGCGGGGTGCGATGTTGAAACGTGGGTGTGTACTTCGCCGAGTAAGGCTGCTGTAACGAGGCTGTGTTGGGTTGCCATCCAAAGCATTTGCTCCCGGATCCGTTGTGGACTGTTTAGTTTCGGGGATCGTCCGAAAACTGAATTTGTATTTCCAAATCTCTTCGAGCGTTGTATGAAGCCCTGGTTAGCTCGTCAATCAAATGCGGGGATAAAACATTCTTTATCCAGTCCGTGGTGAATTTCGTATGCCTCTTTTCAGCTTCTTTTCAAGCTAGTCGCTGGATCCTTCCGACGGACGGGACTGAAATCTGAGTCCTGACAGAGCGATGGAGGTCTGGTAGATACGGATATGGTGATAATCGTTTCCGTTTCATCATTGATGAGCGACTTTTTCTTCCCAACGATCGAGACTTGCGGCTCTCTCTTTGATCTGTGCTTCTTGTGTCGCTTCCTTCCGACCTATGTTTAGCCGAATTAATAGATCTTTCCCGCTCATTGGTGCGGGAGTACTGGCTGGACGGAATGAAATCGTCTGTGGATGAATAGAATGATTCCGAGCTGTCGGAACTGTCCTCGTCGTCTGAGTCCGCTGGACGTGAACGCTTAAGTTTTCTTATCGGAGAGGGTGCTCGCGCGGGAGGTATAGTCGTCCCGCGATGCTGGGAATGTGGTAAATCTGGCGTTGTTTCCTGAAGCGTGTGTATTTGCTTGAAAGACAGAGCGTCGAAAAACGCTGGGTCTGCAATTCGAATACCACTATTAATCTGTCTGATGACATCAGGTGGTATTTTTCGGAAGGGCAGTGTCTACTGCAGCAGAACTTGCTGGATGTGTCGTCTTTATTTTGATCTTCGTGACCAACCTATTACTCACGACAACTTCTCACTATCAGAGGGACCGAGGTTTGAACAGCACCTACTAGAAGGGTGGTGCCTCCTTTTACCCAAGAAGCACACAGACAAGCGATCAAGGCAAGCCTTCTTGGGGCAGTCACCGCAGCCTTCAATCCAGCTGTTGTCAAGAAGGCATTTGCCAACTGTGGGGTGGCACCACTCTCGTTGGAAAGATTGATAAAGAAGATGGCCGTTGGAAATGAAGGGGAGCAAACTGTTACAAATCCGAAATCTCCAACTTTTGCAGACGCGTCTTTTTCTGGAATTGCTCCAATCGTTCAAATCGGAAAACTCCTGACATCCAAAGAATCCGTTGAGGAGCTGGAGAAGAAAGAGTGCAGAGGTAAAATTCAGAAGAAGACAGACCACAGAAGAAGTATTGATGGTGTGAAATTGAGGGCAGATCCCTCCAGAGGCATGTATTTGTTGATAACTCTCAAAAAAGAAAAAGAGTCAAGATAAGAAGATAATTTGAATGATGAAGAGGGACACCTGTGAAGACCCAAAACTGAAAAGTTTCGGGTTTAAGAATGTCACGGGTTGTTGAACGACGGTATTTTGATGAAAAATTGATTTCAAAATCAATTGTCAATGAAAATAAAACATACATCTTGATATTCAGAGAAACAAAATGCCTCGATCAAGAAAGGATGACGATCATCGTCAATATGAATCAATCGATCGGAAAAACCCACTAAAATATGAGTCAGAATTATTGATAACATTTAAAAGTTCGACACTCACATACAAAAAGCAATTAACCACTCTGGTCGCAGCTTGATCAAAGATCTCGAAAAGATTACAATCAGGTCATCCACCAATCCTAGAGAAAGGTCGATTCATTTCTCAACCATGAGGAGAGATTGGTTTTGAATGTTGGTCTTCGGACTTTTGAATGATGTCAAAATTCTGACCCATATCGCTATCAACCAAAAAGTCACAAATACAGAATTCCTCGATGGGATCGTGTTGCGATCAACTCTCATCTCGATGGCGAATCATCGTGCTCTGTGGGATTTTGGATGGACATGTTCAATGTGAGCTGATTTTCACAGCGAGTTCCTGGTATTTTTCGAAATCTTATTTTTTCTTAGTTGGACGATATCG
>JARBJD010000502.1:0-40368 GCA_033064195.1 Blattamonas nauphoetae
TCCTTGAGAATCCTTTCTTTTCTTCATTCTCTGATGTCCTTCGTTGGTACTGTATCAGATCCTGAAGATGTTCTTCAAATACATCTACATTACATTTGTGATGCTACTTTCGATTGGTTAGTTGAACACCATATTGTCTATTACTCTCTTTGAAATTATCTGCCTGGATTATCTCGACTAACGAGTTGTTCCCAATTCATTTGTCGTAGAGTCACCAGCAGCTTTCTTCATTTATTGCATAAGGTTGTTTGTGATCTTTGTGCTTGCATGTCTCCATGGCTGATGTCTCAAGCTGGTAGATCGTGATCCATTCTTGAAGTGGAGTGTGAAGCATTGATTCTCCTTCCAGATTGGCGATTAAATGCTGTATATGATGTCTGTTTTCGCTTGTCTGGTGTTGGATTCGTTGCGTAGTATGTCTCTTTGACCGGTCTGCATTTGTGAACGAGGCGCTGTGGCTCCATTGACTGCAATCAAATCTTTCTCGTCTCATTATCGTAGACCATCACATCTGGGATTTTTCCATGTTGTTCCATTAGAACAGTCCAATTCTGTCCAGTTCTCTTGATGTACCAAGCGCTGATGGATAACTACTGAGGGCATCGTTCCATCTGGTTTGAATATCATCGTCAGCATAGATTCTTTTCATCGCTGCTTGAGTTTCTGCTGCGTATCTCATTTTGGTTTCTTCTCTCTTGTTTTCTTGTTGGTTGGTTGTGCACAATCTGTGGGTATCATTGACATTTCATACAAAATAAAAAACAAAACTATATTTTAATTAGAGTTAAATCACAAATGAACAAATCGAATCAATCATTAACAGCATACGTGAATGCAAAATTGAGTGAAGCTTCTAATAGGAATGTTTCTCATGAAGTGCAATCACAGATTCATCCAGACTTGAATTTCAATCGCAATAGTGTCAATGTCCTTGTTGGAAATAGAGGAAGTGGGAAAACATTTAATGCACTTCGAGAAGTTGCCAAGCTCCAGAATGTTCAAGTTAGGAATGAACTATTCCATTTGTTTGTCTTCGTCACTGATAAGAACATTGATCCAACATTCGATAAATTCAAACCAATACTGAACGTTCCTTATGTCAAAGTCAAATATGACGATGCGCTTCCATTTCTGTTGGAACTCTCCGAATCGAAAGCTGCATATGAAGAAATTATTGACAATCAATGGCAGAACAGAATCACAGATGAATGCAGAGAGAATCTCTTTGACTCACTGTACATTGATGACTTCTCAGTGAAGAATCTCCAAACGATTATCCTTCTTGATGACTGTCGTAGAATCCTTGGGGAACGTAGAGCATCCAAAAATAGAATGACAATGATGGACTTACTACTGGAGAATCGACAACCGAAGTTCACATTCTTTCTGACGATGCATGAGCTCTTCAGTTTGTCAGCAGACATGAAGTCAAACATTGATTCAATGTGGATCTTTGGAGGATTCAACAAAGAACGAATCAGTCGAGTCTATCCTCAGTTGAACTCACCAATTGATATTCGACATTTTTGGAATATCTATCAACGAAAACAGAAATGTGAAGCAATCATTCTTCGATACAATACTGATGGAGTAGCACTGAATGAGATCAACAAAGAAGGGTTAAACCGGACTGTCCGTTAAGTCTTGAATAAGGTTGTTGATGGTCTCGTCAAGACTTCGAAGCCTCATGCTGAGAGTATCTGTCAGTGTTCGAATTGATTCTTCAATGTCTGATAATCTTTGATCAATCGATAGTGAATTAGGAGGAGTGGAAGCATCAACATATCGTTTCCTCAGTGCAATTTCACCTCTTATTTTTGTGATTCTGTATCCATCGATTTGAATCATCCTATTCAGTTTCTGTGTTGTGTACTCATTCAGTTCTTTTCTATTCTTCTCCAAGTATCTCTGAAAGTCGTGGATGTTTGTGAACTCTTTCTGCTCAGGATCAAACGGTTCTAATATTTTCAGTGATGACATTTAAATGAAATAAAAATATCTGAAACATTTTTGAGATTAGATTAAATTAAATTCAGCAATGAATTGTGGAGTTAAGTCGTCAATTGACTCAGCATGGAACTTGGTGTGTTGGATTGGAACGTACACCACTTTTGACAAACATGTGAGTCCATTCAGTAGAGTAGCTACGACATTACCGTGTTTGTATTCGATGAATTTCCCCACGAATTGAAACTGTCTACGCTTCTTCTGAAACTTGGCAACAGTCTTGTCTAAATCAAGGTGAATTAGTAGAATGTTTCCTGGCTTGTACTTCCATAGCATCTGTGTAATCTGTTGCTTTTGGATGTTCTTTAATTGTTCTTCACAACTGGAGATATACAGTGCTTCGATTTCACGATTGTTTTGTGCTTGCTGTGGAGTGAACTTATTCCAGTACGCTCGATGTGGAGACATGTTATAGTATTCCACCATCTGATTCATCAATGAATGATTTGCCATTTGTGTTGCATTGTCTTGGAATCCATCTCTGATTGTTCTTATCACTCGATCGACAATTCTGTTGTGATTTGTAAATGGTGAGCTTGTGAAATAAGTATTGACCTTTTGCTTTCTAAAGAACGTTGTTGCTTCTCCACTGGTCCATGCTGCTTCACCATCACCTCGAATGTTGTTGACATGAACTCCACGATGATTAATCAGATCATTGATTGCAGTCTTGACTTTGCTCCATGATTTATCCAGAACAGGAATGACAACCAGGTATTTGGTGTTGATGTTAATTGCGAAGAGGTATATCTGCAACACTGTTTTCGACGTTGGTGATTGAATGAAAACGAGATCAATTTCCCATGATCCGAACTTGGGAGAGAAGTATGGTCGATCACAATTCTGTGGAACCTTTCTATCTGAAGTCTTCTGTGGATCACCTGTAATTGCTTTCGACATGAATTGCATTTTTGATCGAAATGGATACACAATTTTCTCTGTTGTTTTAGGCATCGTTGGTGGATCAATTCTCATTCTGTCACTTCCTTTCTCTCTCTGAATTTTCCTGGGATGTGCAGCACTCCATCTATGATCATATTCCTCATACCAATCCTGAAATGATCTTCCTCCGAATGGGATTTGTTTTGCGTGAGTCAGTATGAAGTTAAGATCATCGTTCGCAATCTTTCTGTTTATCGAGGCTCGAACGAATGTGTCTCTGTTCATTTTATTTGCATCAAGAATGTGTGAGGTAATGAAGTGTTCCATTTGCTTTTGATTTTTCATTATTGAGTTCTCAGCTTTGATCTGTTCATCTTCTGAATCATTTCTCTGTTGATGATCAAACAATCCTTTCATTCGTCCCAACTTATGGAGTACTTGCTGTGTCGTCGGTTCGTAGTGTCTGATCTCTCTCACAGGGTGTTTGGACGCAGTTGTTCTGATTGACATTGGTGGATTGGGAATAATGACATCATCATCCTCCTCTTCAAATCTCCTCTCCTTCATTGGATATTCATATTCAAACCCCATTGATTTCAAGTTTCTCATCTGTCCAGGAAGAACTAGGTCTTCAGGTGATTGAATTGCTATTGGTCTTTGCACTGGAATTGGTATTGGTCTTGCCTCTGCAGGCCTTCGAATCCGTGGTGAAGAATTCACTCCCTGATTCACCTCGTGATGATAAAATTGATATGCTTCGAATGCAAGTTTAGCAGTGCTATCCCGAATACGAACTCCTAGGAAGTTGCTTACAAATTGTTGAACTACTCTTCTTCCATCAGGTAGTGATAATTCAGGAGATAAACCTCCATTGAACCAATCCTCGAAGTATGTTTCATCATTTCCATCAAAAGGTCCATTAGAATCAGCGCCATGATAGACAGGTAAAACGTTAGTTAAAGTCCATTTCTTTTCGACTATTTCGTTTTTGGAATGCTGTGTGCACCGAAGTAACCTATTCACTAAAGTATTAATCTGTCGTGTATTCATTTATACAAAAATAAAGTTTGTGTTTATTCAATTATACAATCAGTAGCTTTCAGTCCATGAATGAATGGAGGACACGATTCATTTTCAAGTACGATTGCTTTCAGATGGATTCCACTGAGACTGAGTTTCTGTTGTTGTATTTTCGCTATCTCAAATCCATTGGTGTCCTCTTCACTCACGACTCTTCTCGTCTGAAAGTTCAGTGTTGTAGTCACAGTTTTCTCTCCATTAAGACATTTCACATAATCGTCACTTGTGATGTTTGTTTTCTTTAGAGACACTCCTTTGATCTTACATTTCTCATCGAGAGAGTAACACTTTGGTGCAAGACAGATCATCTGTTCACCTTCCTTTTCAATTGCTAATCCCAACAACTGCTTCTCATCATCAACTCCCTTTTCAGGATTGGGGAACCATTCGTATTTGTGAGCATCATAGAATTCTTTGTCAGCAATCACGTGTTCAAATTGTTGATGAATACCAGCATTCGGATCTCCACTAATCGCCCAATAAGCAGAGTCAGTATCTCCCTCACAGAAGTGAATCTTGTTCATATCTAGACACTTGTACATGAAATTGTAGATGAAATTCAGATACCAGAACTTCGCATTGTCGAGTGTGAATACTGCTTCTTGCAGACATGTCTTGCACGATGCTTTCTCTCTGTCTTCGATCACGATGTAGTTGTCCTCATTGATCTCTCTTGTCGCTACAAATCCTTTCATCATTTGCTTCAGGTATGTTCTCTTCTCATTGCAGATTGTGATTGAGTTGTATTTCTCAGTGTTCATTCCATCATATCCGTAACTCCCATTCAAGTTGGTCTTACAGAACTGTTCTTTTCCTTTGTTTCCAACCTTCATTGCTTCTATTCTGTCATTCATGAATGATGTCACAAATGGTTCAAATCCTGCATGTCTCGAGAACACCATCACACTCTTGATGTCGTCGACGATGAAGTGACAGTAGTCGATGAGGAACCACAGATAGTATGTCGAAAAGAACATATACTGATCGTGAGTGCTCAAGAGTTGAGTCAGCTTCCGTTGTTTGTCATCAGTCTTCAATCCATGTTTCTTCATCAGTGAATATGTCTTCTCTCCAATGTTTTCTTCTGTCGTATTGATAACGATGTTTCTGAAGATTGGTGGGAAATTTATGAACTCATTAATGTACTTTTCATCGATGTGTCCTTTCAGTTCTGCAACGAACAATGTCTTCTGATTTTTGTCTTCGATAATCTTACGGCATTCTTTATCTCCTGTTGCGGTGAATAAGCATCGTCCTGGCATGTACATTCTGTGATTCGTGTATGGATTGTTCTTGTTCTTGATTGATGAGAAAGCACTTGGATAGAGGGAATTAAAGTCAACACCACAGACGTGAGTCATTTTATGTTCTGTATCAGTGGAGACAACTTTTCCATCTTCACATGTGAAGTGATTGATTGGTGTCACGTCTTTGATATTCTGTCTGTGTTGAACATTCGATAATCCACCAGTCACTGCTGCTCTCAACTTGTGATATGTTTGCTCATGTGTCAGAGTCATTGGGAGAGATTTCCAGATGCAATATTTCTTCAGTTGTATTCTCAATCGTGTGAGATGTTCATCTTTGTCTGACTTGTAGGTGTTGCAGTAATCGCAGCAGATCTTCACGTTCTCTTTAGAATGTCCTTTCGAATTGTCGATTCGATCCAACGTTGGTCGTACTGCTTGTGTGAAGTGACACTTGCAGATATAGCACACTCTCTTGCACTGTTGAACAAACCAGTCGTAATCCGCTTCAGTGACATTTTTGTCAGTACTGCGATGAGCTTTCTGGTCTTGATAGATGTACGATGCAACTTTGTACTTCCAGTATTGCTTGGTGATTTTTATTTCTCCAGATTGATCCACTCCATTGAAATCATCATCGATTTCAAAGTCCTTGTACGCACATGCATACTTGATTGCTGAAGCGTTGGCTGACAATGAGAGATTGTGCAACATATCCACTTTGTATTGGAAGTTCAGATCAATCAGATTGTCCAGAGGTGCAATCATACATTCGACATCTCTGATGTTGTAGAATTTCAGATATTCCCAACGGTTCTTGAATCCTTGTTTGTTCCAATCATCAAGGTACAATTTGTAATCACTGTCGGACATTTCACTGTTGTTCAGACTGGAATAGAATTCATATTTGGAGAATGGTTCTTGTTTGCTCAACACTGTGTTGTAGTCTGATGAATCAAATGACTCGTATGCAAAGAATGATTTCTGGAGTGTTGTATTTCCTCCAAAGGCTTTGACTGCATTATCCAATGTCATTGGTCCTGTGTACGACATCATGTCTATGAATCGAAGTACCTGTTGCGTCTTCTCGTGTCTAATCAATACTTGTTTGTACTTTGTTGTGGATCCAAGAAAGCTCACCACTTTCCAATCCTTGTCAACGAGATCACGGAAGATGAGATTGATGTCAAATCTGGAACTGTTGAACCCAATCACACTGACTTCATTCTGAGAGGGTATTTCAGGATCTTCATACATGTTGTCATCTCGTACTGTCTCAGCATATTTGAAGAGTTCTCTGATCCACTGCTTCACAAAGTCCTTTCCATCTCGAAGATCAAAGTAGATTGACTTCACTCCTGATTTTGTTTTAATCGCTGATGCAACTGAGAGAGGTTTCAAATGTGAGATCAACTGCGTATTGTCATCAGAGAACAAGTTGTCAAGAATGAGATCTTCCATCGTTTCGAAATCGTACGTGATGTAGTACTGCGTTGGTTTGAATTCGTCTTGTCTTTTGTGTGCCATCAGACATTCATACGTTCTATTGTTGAGGATATGTGGAACATATGGTCTTGGTGTTTTGTCAAGTGAGATCTTCTTCACATGTTTTCCATCAAGTTCTTTGCACTCTCTGAGATGCTTCTCAAAATCTCTGCTGTAGTTTTTATTCTTCACTTGGAATCCTCTTGATTGACAATAAGGACAGAGTTTGTATCCAGTGATTTTCTCAGGATCCACAATGAACATCACATGAACGAGAGTTGCTGTCAGTGGAATCATCAGAATGGGGAGAACTCTTGCATCATCATTTTCGTTGACATACGATTGACTGAGGAAGTAACGACCCCTTTGGGGGTTACTAGTCGAACTAGAGTTCGGGTACTTCTTCTTGTCTTCATCGTATTCATAAATGTGAACTGTGATGTTGAACATCATCATCGCTTTCTCAATGTCACAAGCAAAATCGAATCCAGGATAATTCTGAAGATGTGGGGTCAACTGTCGAGATTGGAGATGAGTGAGATTCATCCATTGTGCGAACAATCTGTAGGCTTCACTGTTCCTCATATTGATTGATATTTTCTTACCTTGAACTTCAGGAAGTGTGAGGAATGATAGTGCTTGAAAGAAGCAGATGTTGTACTCAGAATCAATGTACCGAACATTCCTCGTTTTGATGTGTTCAGTGAGAATAGCATTAGCTTTTCCTGCGACTGGGAATCGATAGACTGCAACCAGAATGGAGTGGAATGCGATGTACATTGTCTTTGTATCCATCAGTGTTCTCTTTTGTGATCAGGGATTGAAAAAACCAAATTGGCCCCATTTTCAATTTGTTTTTCAATTTGGTCTCGATTTGTCAATTTGTCAGTTGTGCACAAACTCATTCTTGTTCATTCAAAACACTTAAATCGTTGACGGAAGGCTTTTTCATTGAAAAAGAGTCAATCAGAACATCATCATGTTGTCAAGTGAAAATTGGAGTTTTGGTGATATGGGTCTGATCATATCAATATCTTTCTTCCTATCCATTCACCATTCCTCCCAATAGTACACTTTCATCAATGGTATGTCTCTATCAACATTTCGATTCAATTTTTCCTCAATATTCCTTTAAGACTGTCCAATGCAGTTGGCCATCCAATTCTCCATCTCCCAGCACTCCGCTCTTATCATCGCTCTCATTGGTTCGAACACCCGAAACTGTTGGACAATATAGGTTGTTTAGTGTTTCATCTCCGAACATATTCGCGACACCTGCCGATGCAGTTACAGTCACGAACTTGCTGCTCGACGATGGATTCTGCATTGTCAGCTGAAGTGAACTGGCTCATCCAGATCTTAGTTTCGTACAAAATCATTCTTCTCTGTCAAGATCACTGTTGCTTTGGAAAGGGTTCAAAAAACAACATCAATTGTCAAGATTGGCTAGAGAACTGAGTACCGTCCATTCAACGAGCTATCTCACCGTTGTCTACTTTAATGTACCAGATGATGATGTTTTCAGTCATCTATCCTTCCTCTATCTTTATTAAGCTTACATTTTGATGTTTGTTTTTCTTGTGATTATTTCAACACACGTATCTCTTGAAATTGTTATCTTGTTTAAAAACAGCTTCTAAACAACTCAAGAATGACAGAATGTTGAATAGAACATGATGAAATAGATGAGATGTACGATTTGAATTTTTGGATCCCTGCTTGTGATTCTTTGATCAGATTGATCGCATATTTTGAATACTCACTGATGTCTCCAGCACTTCTTATCACTGTCGGAAAACTCTTTGATGTGTTCTCCAGTTCTGGTCTGAAGTCTTTGTATGTTGTCTCATCTTTGTCTTTTCTCTCGATGATCTTTCCAAAGTCAATACTAATCTTGAATGGATGATCTTTCTCTTTGTCGAACACTGCTTCAATGAAGGTTGTGATTTCTTCAACGTTCTTCAAGTGATTGTGGAAGTACAACTGGTATGGTTTTCCATTATCCTCAACCTTCTCGACCTCATTCTTTTTGAACTTCCTTCGTGCATCCATGAGACAAGAATTGAATGCTGCTTTGTCTCGTGGTTCAGCTAGTAATATGCATTCTTCAAATCCCTCAAATGTCTGCA
Organism: Blattamonas nauphoetae; assembly: GCA_033064195.1. NCBI lineage: Eukaryota > Preaxostyla > Oxymonadida > Blattamonas > Blattamonas nauphoetae. The sequence continues at coordinate 8,831 of JARBJD010000502.1, forward strand.
CTTCTCTCTTTTCCATTTGTTCGTTTTTCTTCTGAATGATTAACAGATTCTTCATCCAATGATCCATCAGCTTCTCTTCAATTGATTTCAGTTTCCACGTCATTTTGAACACTTGCTTTTTCAGTTCATCTTTGTTCACTCTTGGATTTTCTTTCATGATTTGCATTCTTGCTTTGCTGTCTTCTTCATTCATCATTACATTGTTATTGTGCTCTTCCAGTTTGTGAATAAAATCATCAATCTGATAGTTGGTAATATTCCTTATCTCTCCTTCAAAATGGAGATCTGGATTCTTGAGCATTGACAGGAGATATGCACGATGATGTTGGTAGTTTCTAATGTTTGGATTATATGTTCGATCATAGCCATGTTCATCCTTGAATTCAAAGGTGGTGTTTGGAAATAGTGTTCTAATTTTCGTGATGCTGTCTGTGACAAATTTCAGTGTCGCCGCCATTTACTACAAATTAAAAAATCCGAAAATAAAAAAAGTTGAGCGTTTATTTCTGTTTTCTCTGATGGGGCTTTATCGTTGCCTTTAGCCAGGAATCAAGTCTAATTCTGAACACTTCACTTCCGCCAATCTCTCGATATGTGAATGGAACCAGAACTTTGGTGTACTCACCGACGAGCTCACAATTATATTTCTTCAGTTCATTTTCGACGAATGATTGAGTGTAGTGTCGACGTTTTGCTTTGTGTGGTCGGTTTCCTTGATTCCACAACTTTGGTTTTATTCTCCATTCAACTCCCTCATGAACATACGTCACCGGCACATTATTTCTGACATACTCAGAGACTAGTGAACAGTTCTCTTCTCTCATTGATTCAATTAATGCTTGTTCTGAACATACTCGACGTCTTTCGTTGTACATCTCAGTTGGATTCATTTAATACAAATTAAAAAATTCAAAAATAAATTTTCATTCGTGATTTTATCCTTTGAGATCTCCCTCGACTTCGATTCTGCCTTCGATGGGTTCGATCAGTCTTGTTTGATCCGTGAAAGTACTTCAATGGGACTTGATCCTCTCATTTCGTTCCTGATGGTTCTTTACTGTTTAGTGTAGGTGTGTTTCTCTTTCTTTTATCTCATTTGTTCTCTCTTCTTTTTTGCCATCACTTTCTTGTTCTCGATCCTTCACTTTTTTCTGTCTCTCTCGTTCAGGTACATCACATTGTTTTATGAACGGTGGTTTCATTCCCGACTTGTTTTGAACAGGTTTGCTCCATTTTTGAATTCATTCTTTCCTAAAACTTACTTATGTACCAACGCCGATCAAACCGAAAGTGGACCTGAAGATCAGGTACACAGATGCGTTTTATCGCTTAAAAGTATGTCTCTCGTGATTTACCAAACAGGTATTCTCTTCTTTTTTATTCATCTTTTCAAAAAACATCTTCATGTACTCGATCTGTGTGATCATCAAACTCAGGTACACTATTGCGTCTTATGACCAGAAAGTGCTGTTCACTGAATATTTGAAACAGGTTTGCTCTCTTTTTTGTATTATCTCTTTATAAGACACAATGACGTACCAGAATTTTCACTTCACTTTTGACATTCTCTTTTCTGGTACAACACTTCACTTTATCCTCTCATTTTCACTTCATTGTCAGTTTTTTCTCATTGTCTCTCACTTTTTTCAAAAATTAAAATTTAAAATGACGTGAACAAAATTTTGGTCCTCATCTTTCTTCGAGAAACTTCGTGATTCATCGATAAAATTGTATGCGTTGGTACACCACTTTGTTTTACTTTGATTCAACTTTCATTTCACCTTTTACACTTCACTACTCTTCGATTTGTGCTCTTCATTTTTTCTAAAACACACTCGTGTACCAACAAAACGTGATCTGAAGTGATCGTCCAGATCAGGTACACCACTTCACCTTATCGTTTCATTTCACAACTATTTGATTTCAATTCTCTTTTTTGATCAAAACAAAGTGGAACACAGAACTAAAAATGTTTGATTGTCAAGATAAAAATGAACTGTGAGATCTGGTACATGAATGTGTTTTATCACGTCAAACCTTGTTTCACTTCACAATTTTGTTCTCTAAATTAACATTTTTGCTCTAATCTTTCATAAAACACACCGGTGTACCAACGAGACTCAATCTGAAATGATCGGTGAGATCTGGTACATGAATGTGTTTTATCTTTTAGTTTTCACTTCACTCATTGTTTTTTACTCTTGTTTTCTGAAATTTTGATGAACGCGTTCATAAGGTGAAGTGGTGTACCAATGAAGTGAGAAAAACAATGACTGGAGAGATCTGGTACGTCACTTCACTTTATCGTTGCTAACATTGTTGCACTTCACGATTTTACTCTAATTAGAAACATTTTGCCAAACCCGTTCATAAAGTGAAGTGGTGTACCAACGAAATGCGAAAACAATGATCGTTCAGATCTGGTACGAGATTTTGTTTTATCTTTTAGTTTTCACTTCAATCACTCTTTTTTCTCTTTGTTTGTGAAATTTTGACGAACCCGTTCATAAGGTGAAGTGGTGTACCAACGGAACGCAAAGGATCAAGATCGTGCAGATCTGGTACATGATTTTGTTTTATCGTCTCATTCTCACTTCACTCACTTGTTTTTCCTCTTTTTGTGAAATTTGTCTGAATACGTTCGTAAATCTCAATACTTACCCACAATTTTCACATCTTCCGTCTCAGCCTTTGCTATCATACTTGCCCACTTCATTGTTGCTTCATTCACATTCTTTTGTTCCAATTAAGCAAAAAGTTGATAAAAATGAGTTGTTGTGATGTGCTCGTGAGGTGTAGACGGTCGAAAGAATGCTCGTGAGATGACGAAAATGAAGAGGAATGACGAAGAGATTGAATGTGAAATGGTGAAAGAAAGATGAGAGAAGAAAGGGGTTGAAGGTGTTTTGAAGTGACAAACACGGTGAAAACGTGAGATGTTGAAACACGAAAATGTGACATTATGGAACAACTATCCGACAGAAGTGTCTCGAAATTTGAGCACAGCTTTGTCGGACAGTGAGAATGAAGGATTTGTGGGAGAAAAAGGGACAAAAATTCATATAGTGAAAATGTTGGCGAAAATGTTGTGTCAAGTGTGTGATGTGAAAAACCGACCCTCCAGAGAGAACTAATGTCACCAGTAAACTCGAAATCTCAAAAAAGCGTCGCTTGAATGTAATTGTGAAGTGGTTGACGTGAAAATCGTTAAAAATGAAAATTGACAAAAAAGTGTCCGAAGGATCGTGACGTGAAAAGGTTCATACCTAAAGTCGCCAAAAGGCGTTCTTAACCGATCTAATGCTAAAAGGCGTCATAAGAGGACGATTCCTGAGCGAAAGATGATGGAAGACAGGGTCCATACCTTATCTCGAAAATTTCGACTCGTAAAAATCCTCAATGGGTCGGATCAAACTTTTTTTCCAAAAAGTGTTTTTTATCGCGAATCTCACCTTCTGAAATCGATTTTGTAATTTTAGAAGATGTTTGAGGTGAATTTGAGACATAAAGTAGTGGTTAGTAGCGAAATCTGAAAATCGACTTTTTTGTCACTTTTTTGACCACAGTTCGGTACGTAGCTCCACGAATTCTCAACCGATCTTCATCGGGATTGTTCTGATCGACGACTCACATCGTCCCTGACATTTTAGAATTTTTTTCGATTTTTTTCGAAGTGGTTCTCAGAGTTGGATTCACTTTGTTCGAGTTCAAAAGTGAAAAACATCGAAAAAGTGACAACATTTTGGATTCTGGCAAAATTTGCTTCAAAATTGACGCTTAAAATGAGGTCAAAATATTGGACATATTTTTGGAATTTAGGTCAAATATTGGCATCATTGAAATGGCCTAAATTCCTTTTAATACAAGATTTAGAAATGGTCAATCGGAATTGACTTTTCGTTTCTGATTTCAACGACTATTTCAATCTGGTTCCCAAATCGTCTACTATACTACTCAGATTCTCATCTTCTCCGACAACCCGAGGAGTTCCTTATCTCAGTTGAGTAGAGACATCCCTACACACACCAGTTTCGTCGCTTATTCATTGTTTTATTGATCTGTCATTAACCTGGTTCTGTCAGCAACCCGGAACCTGGGGTTGAAAGAAACCGTTTTGATCAAACAAAGAAAAACAATTCATTAAAGAATTCAATTCGCCGTGGAATCGGAGAAATCCTCAAAATACTACATCCAGAAAGAATGCACACATTTTTCAAACTCTTTCAGCTCGTATCTCCACAACCAGATCTCCGATTTAAACCAAATAAAACGCGCTTATAGCATGAATATATTGAAAAAAGACTCACAAACAAAACTTTGTGTCCCAAAAAACTGATGGTCGAGAAACATAGCGTTTTTTCGCAACTTGTGAAATACCAAACATTTTCATTTTTTGTTGTAAAATGCTTTTCGCCAAAATACAAGTTTATATGGCACATTTCATCACAATTGGTCCACAGGTTGTGGAGAGATGATTTGGACACACAACAAAAAGAGTGAGAAACGAGGTTTTTTTGAGGATTTCTCCGATTCGCCAAGAGAGAAAAAGCTCAAATTGTCTTTTTTCTTAGTTTGACCAAAATGGTTTGTTTCAACCCCAGGTTCCTGGTTGCTGAAAGACCAGGGTTAATGACACATCCATGACTTATGAAGAAAACGGTGTAAAAACTTGAAATGGATTCGATACCAGCACAAGATCACGAATAATCAAAAAAATGTGAACTATAATCATATAATCCTTCAATTTCCCTGATATGTTTTAGGACTTCCGACGGACGTTTTGAAGAAGACATAGTCACATCCAGACTCTAGTATCGGTCTCACTGTTCAACAAACTAGGGCTCTCCCTCTCAATCGAGAGGTCTAAAGAACCTACACTGAACAAGACAAAATGAATAAGCTAATGAAAAAAGTGATATATTGATCTATATTGTCAATATCAAGGTATCGATCCAAAACACTGTCAACCATGGAAGTGTCTGGTCTGTCCTATTTTTTTCTGAGTTCAAATCAAGATTCGCTGAGATTTGATACGTCCCAGAAGGAAATCATGCTATGTCGAATCGCCCTCCAGCAAACACAGAGAATACGCAATCTCAAAATGTCAATCCCACTTTCGCAGCTTCGGAAAACGGTGTCTTCTGCTGGACTTCAGTACCTAATTGAACTTTTGTCGGCTGACGAAAGAGCTCAACCTTGCCGCAATATGAGAACTGAAACCATGCTTGTGCCCTGCTCTCATGTTCTTGCAGTATTCGTACCCAGTCAACAATCTCTCCCGCTCTCCTTGATTCATCTTACTTGGAGATGGTTTCGTTCTGAAGATCAACTCACACCTTTTGACCCAAGCAGATGGGACAGGCTCATTGGTGAAGGAACGAGAATGGTACAACTAAGAGGAGCGAAGTTTCCAGCTGATGTGCAAGTCGTCGTGGGGTGTTGTGTTTGCGGGGTTGGATGAGATAGTGTTTCTGCGGGAATCATGAGGGGTTCTATGTTGGTGGGCTCTTCAACTTTTGACGGTAGCATCGGGTGGCTGGGTATTGTCTGAAAGAATGAGTCGATCGTTTGCTGATTCGAAACGGTAGCCTGTGCCTTGTTGTTCAGTGACTTCTTTTCCTGTTTTCCTCCTGATTTCTTCCTTACTTTGTTGTTTTGATGTGGCAGGGAGACCTGATTTGACTTTCGTAGCCATCGGTGGCTGATCTGATGGTGACCAAGCCTTGTGAGGTGTCTCTCACGCAGCTTTGCAATGCCTCTCTCTTGCTCTCATTTGGGATTTGATCGATTCTTTTCAGTGTCCTTTCTGAAATCAGAGCTTCATTTTGCGGTCTAGGGGGTGGCGGGAGGGCTGTGAAGATCAATGCTGATCTTTCGTCATTATTCGGTGTGCTATCAGGTTCGTTCGGATTTGGACTTGGAGGTGAAGTTTCAGATTGTTGGATACTTCGGGAGGTTCAGACTGTGATCGTTTTTTCTTCTGGATGATATCATTTCTGTTATCTTTCTGGTTTTCCGAAACCTGCCCGGCATGAATGTTGTCTTCTTCTCGTTTACTGTTTTTCTCCTTCCCTCCGAGTTGTTTAGTGTGTTTTTTCCTTTCAGTTGTGATGGTTGATGCTTTGGGGCAATCTCTGTTGGTGCCGAGGTTGTGATGTCATATTTCGCCATTCCCGCTATCGCCTCGGGAATAGTGTGGAAGGATTGTCCTTAAGGCGTTGGGGGATCGTCGAGTGGCGTCGGTTGGGAAAGATGTGAGGGGAATCGAGGGAGGATGATGTGACTTGTCTGTACTTTCGTGTTTTGAATGACTTGACTTCACATCGATCGGATTGCGAGGAGTGTCGGTGATGTTTCGCGTCGATGGGTCTTGCTTTCTCTTCTTTAGAGAGTGAATGAATTCGAAAGGGTTGGATTGTCCAAGTATCTGTTTCCACGTCGACGTATTCCCCGATTCAAGTTGGTTGCTTCGTTTTTGTGTTTTTGTTGAGATAGCTGATTTTGTTGTTGGCAGCTCAGCTTGTTTCGCCAATTTCTTTTCGGCTTCTTCTCTTTTTGTTCTGTTTGATCGAGGACGTGGAGATGGAGACCGTTTTGATGGATAGTGGGGAGTGCTTGGTGGGTTGTCGTGAGAAGAGTTTGGCGAGAGGATCGTCCGTTGCGGACGATGGATGGTGTGTGGTGGGCGGGGAGGCAAGCGTGAGGAGTGGAGAGTTGAGTGCGTTGGGGGATATTTGAAATCCGTGTGCGAGGTGAGGATGAAGATCGAGCGAAAGAAAGATGGGTGTGGTCAACTGGTGCGTCATCAACGAGTTGATTTGACGTAGATAGAACTAGATCAAGGGAGTGATTGGTTGTAAAAGTGGGATAAAGATGTTGGGCCGAGATTCAGGTTTGAACGAGAACAGTTAATGCCATAGAACGAAACAAAATTCAAAATCTAAATGAAGGATTTGGAAAACGAGAAGATAAAGCTATGGCGGCTGAACTTCGGAGGTCTGAAGGGATCCGGTGCTGATGACTAACTATGGCCGTAGCTCAAACACACCTCATCCACCATCCCCATTATCACTCAACTCTTTCCAAATCCTTCTCAATCTTCTCCTTCTCCCCTTCTCCAATCACAATCAACTTCCTTTCCATCATATCTTCCATATTTTTCTCTTTTCTCAAAATCTTTCTCAAAACTTCTGAAAAATCATTCTCTTCATTTCACTTTAATCAATCTCTCATTATTTCTCTGTTTGTGTTTTCCTGACAATAATTCTTTGGAAATCTCTTCATCATGTTTCTCTTCTTCTGACACTTCATTTCTATTGGATTCCATTCTGATGCAATGGAAAAAATAATTAAACAAGAACAAAACAAGAAAGAATGATGAAGAATTGATTATTGTGGAAGGAAAACAAGAAAGAATTGGATAAAACTGTATATTTTGGAAGAAGACGAAGAGATGAATGAGAAAAAGGCAAAATATTGGCAAAAGGAAAAGAAAAAGCTACAGCACTGGGTTTTTCCAGGCAGTCTCCCATCCAAGTACTAACCCAGCGTTAGCCGCTTAACTTCGGAGGTCTGAAGGGATCCGGTGCTGATGACTAACTATGGCCGTAGCTCAAACACACCTCATCCACCATCCCCATTATCACTCAACTCTTTCCAAATCCTTCTCAATCTTCTCCTTCTCCCCTTCTCCAATCACAATCAACTTCCTTTCCATCATATCTTCCATATTTTTCTCTTTTCTCAAAATCTTTCTCAAAACTTCTGAAAAATCATTCTCTTCATTTCACTTTAATCAATCTCTCATTATTTCTCTGTTTGTGTTTTCCTGACAATAATTCTTTGGAAATCTCTTCATCATGTTTCTCTTCTTCTGACACTTCATTTCTATTGGATTCCATTCTGATGCAATGGAAAAATAATTAAACAAGAACAAAACAAGAAAGAATGATGAAGAATTGATTATTGTGGAAGGAAAACAAGAAAGAATTGGATAAAACTGTATATTTTGGAAGAAGACGAAGAGATGAATGAGAAAAAGGCAAAATATTGGCAAAAGGAAAAGAAAAAGCTACAGCACTGGGTTTTCCAGGCAGTCTCCCATCCAAGTACTAACCCAGCGTTAGCCGCTTAACTTCGGAGGTCTGAAGGGATCCGGTGCTGATGACTAACTATGGCCGTAGCTCAAACACACCTCATCCACCATCCCCATTATCACTCAACTCTTTCCAAATCCTTCTCAATCTTCTCCTTCTCCCCTTCTCCAATCACAATCAACTTCCTTTCCATCATATCTTCCATATTTTTCTCTTTTCTCAAAATCTTTCTCAAAACTTCTGAAAAATCATTCTCTTCATTTCACTTTAATCAATCTCTCATTATTTCTCTGTTTGTGTTTTCCTGACAATAATTCTTTGGAAATCTCTTCATCATGTTTCTCTTCTTCTGACACTTCATTTCTATTGGATTCCATTCTGATGCAATGGAAAAATAATTAAACAAGAACAAAACAAGAAAGAATGATGAAGAATTGATTATTGTGGAAGGAAAACAAGAAAGAATTGGATAAAACTGTATATTTTGGAAGAAGACGAAGAGATGAATGAGAAAAAGGCAAAATATTGGCAAAAGGAAAAGAAAAAGCTACAGCACTGGGTTTTTCCAGGCAGTCTCCCAGAAAAATCATTCTCTTCATTTCACTTTAATCAATCTCTCATTATTTCTCTGTTTGTGTTTTCCTGACAATAATTCTTTGGAAATCTCTTCATCATGTTTCTCTTCTTCTGACACTTCATTTCTATTGGATTCCATTCTGATGCAATGGAAAAATAATTAAACAAGAACAAAACAAGAAAGAATGATGAAGAATTGATTATTGTGGAAGGAAAACAAGAAAGAATTGGATAAAACTGTATATTTTGGAAGAAGACGAAGAGATGAATGAGAAAAAGGCAAAATATTGGCAAAAAGGAAAAAGAAAAAGCTACAGCACTGGGTTTTTCCAGGCAGTCTCCCATCCAAGTACTAACCCAGCGTTAGCCGCTTAACTTCGGAGGTCTGAAGGGATCCGGTGCTGATGACTAACTATGGCCGTAGCTCAAACACACCTCATCCACCATCCCCATTATCACTCAACTCTTTCCAAATCCTTCTCAATCTTCTCCTTCTCCCCTTCTCCAATCACAATCAACTTCCTTTCCATCATATCTTCCATATTTTTCTCTTTTCTCAAAATCTTTCTCAAAACTTCTGAAAAATCATTCTCTTCATTTCACTTTAATCAATCTCTCATTATTTCTCTGTTTGTGTTTTCCTGACAATAATTCTTTGGAAATCTCTTCATCATGTTTCTCTTCTTCTGACACTTCATTTCTATTGGATTCCATTCTGATGCAATGGAAAAAATAATTAAACAAGAACAAAACAAGAAAGAATGATGAAGAATTGATTATTGTGGAAGGAAAACAAGAAAGAATTGGATAAAACTGTATATTTTGGAAGAAGACGAAGAGATGAATGAGAAAAAGGCAAAATATTGGCAAAAGGAAAAGAAAAAAGCTACAGCACTGGGTTTTTCCAGGCAGTCTCCCATCCAAGTACTAACCCAGCGTTAGCCGCTTAACTTCGGAGGTCTGAAGGGATCCGGTGCTGATGACTAACTATGGCCGTAGCTCAAACACACCTCATCCACCATCCCCATTATCACTCAACTCTTTCCAAATCCTTCTCAATCTTCTCCTTCTCCCCTTCTCCAATCACAATCAACTTCCTTTCCATCATATCTTCCATATTTTTCTCTTTTCTCAAAATCTTTCTCAAAACTTCTGAAAAATCATTCTCTTCATTTCACTTTAATCAATCTCTCATTATTTCTCTGTTTGTGTTTTCCTGACAATAATTCTTTGGAAATCTCTTCATCATGTTTCTCTTCTTCTGACACTTCATTTCTATTGGATTCCATTCTGATGCAATGGAAAAATAATTAAACAAGAACAAAACAAGAAAGAATGATGAAGAATTGATTATTGTGGAAGGAAAACAAGAAAGAATTGGATAAAACTGTATATTTTGGAAGAAGACGAAGAGATGAATGAGAAAAAGGCAAAATATTGGCAAAAAGGAAAAAGAAAAAGCTACAGCACTGGGTTTTTCCAGGCAGTCTCCCATCCAAGTACTAACCCAGCGTTAGCCGCTTAACTTCGGAGGTCTGAAGGGATCCGGTGCTGATGACTAACTATGGCCGTAGCTCAAACACACCTCATCCACCATCCCCATTATCACTCAACTCTTTCCAAATCCTTCTCAATCTTCTCCTTCTCCCCTTCTCCAATCACAATCAACTTCCTTTCCATCATATCTTCCATATTTTTCTCTTTTCTCAAAATCTTTCTCAAAACTTCTGAAAAATCATTCTCTTCATTTCACTTTAATCAATCTCTCATTATTTCTCTGTTTGTGTTTTCCTGACAATAATTCTTTGGAAATCTCTTCATCATGTTTCTCTTCTTCTGACACTTCATTTCTATTGGATTCCATTCTGATGCAATGGAAAAAATAATTAAACAAGAACAAAACAAGAAAGAATGATGAAGAATTGATTATTGTGGAAGGAAAACAAGAAAGAATTGGATAAAACTGTATATTTTGGAAGAAGACGAAGAGATGAATGAGAAAAAGGCAAAATATTGGCAAAAAGGAAAAAGAAAAAGCTACAGCACTGGGTTTTTCCAGGCAGTCTCCCATCCAAGTACTAACCCAGCGTTAGCCGCTTAACTTCGGAGGTCTGAAGGGATCCGGTGCTGATGACTAACTATGGCCGTAGCTCAAACACACCTCATCCACCATCCCCATTATCACTCAACTCTTTCCAAATCCTTCTCAATCTTCTCCTTCTCCCCTTCTCCAATCACAATCAACTTCCTTTCCATCATATCTTCCATATTTTTCTCTTTTCTCAAAATCTTTCTCAAAACTTCTGAAAAATCATTCTCTTCATTTCACTTTAATCAATCTCTCATTATTTCTCTGTTTGTGTTTTCCTGACAATAATTCTTTGGAAATCTCTTCATCATGTTTCTCTTCTTCTGACACTTCATTTCTATTGGATTCCATTCTGATGCAATGGAAAAAATAATTAAACAAGAACAAAACAAGAAAGAATGATGAAGAATTGATTATTGTGGAAGGAAAACAAGAAAGAATTGGATAAAACTGTATATTTTGGAAGAAGACGAAGAGATGAATGAGAAAAAGGCAAAATATTGGCAAAAAGGGAAAAGAAAAAGCTACAGCACTGGGTTTTTCCAGGCAGTCTCCCATCCAAGTACTAACCCAGCGTTAGCCGCTTAACTTCGGAGGTCTGAAGGGATCCGGTGCTGATGACTAACTATGGCCGTAGCTCAAACACACCTCATCCACCATCCCCATTATCACTCAACTCTTTCCAAATCCTTCTCAATCTTCTCCTTCTCCCCTTCTCCAATCACAATCAACTTCCTTTCCATCATATCTTCCATATTTTTCTCTTTCTCAAAATCTTTCTCAAAACTTCTGAAAAATCATTCTCTTCATTTCACTTTAATCAATCTCTCATTATTTCTCTGTTTGTGTTTTCCTGACAATAATTCTTTGGAAATCTCTTCATCATGTTTCTCTTCTTCTGACACTTCATTTCTATTGGATTCCATTCTGATGCAATGGAAAAATAATTAAACAAGAACAAAACAAGAAAGAATGATGAAGAATTGATTATTGTGGAAGGAAAACAAGAAAGAATTGGATAAAACTGTATATTTTGGAAGAAGACGAAGAGATGAATGAGAAAAAGGCAAAATATTGGCAAAAGGAAAAGAAAAGCTACAGCACTGGGTTTTTCCAGGCAGTCTCCCATCCAAGTACTAACCCAGCGTTAGCCGCTTAACTTCGGAGGTCTGAAGGGATCCGGTGCTGATGACTAACTATGGCCGTAGCTCAAACACACCTCATCCACCATCCCCATTATCACTCAACTCTTTCCAAATCCTTCTCAATCTTCTCCTTCTCCCCTTCTCCAATCACAATCAACTTCCTTTCCATCATATCTTCCATATTTTTCTCTTTTCTCAAAATCTTTCTCAAAACTTCTGAAAAATCATTCTCTTCATTTCACTTTAATCAATCTCTCATTATTTCTCTGTTTGTGTTTTCCTGACAATAATTCTTTGGAAATCTCTTCATCATGTTTCTCTTCTTCTGACACTTCATTTCTATTGGATTCCATTCTGATGCAATGGAAAAATAATTAAACAAGAACAAAACAAGAAAGAATGATGAAGAATTGATTATTGTGGAAGGAAAACAAGAAAGAATTGGATAAAACTGTATATTTTGGAAGAAGACGAAGAGATGAATGAGAAAAAGGCAAAATATTGGCAAAAGGAAAAGAAAAGCTACAGCACTGGGTTTTTCCAGGCAGTCTCCCATCCAAGTACTAACCCAGCGTTAGCCGCTTAACTTCGGAGGTCTGAAGGGATCCGGTGCTGATGACTAACTATGGCCGTAGCTCAAACACACCTCATCCACCATCCCCATTATCACTCAACTCTTTCCAAATCCTTCTCAATCTTCTCCTTCTCCCCTTCTCCAATCACAATCAACTTCCTTTCCATCATATCTTCCATATTTTTCTCTTTTCTCAAAATCTTTCTCAAAACTTCTGAAAAATCATTCTCTTCATTTCACTTTAATCAATCTCTCATTATTTCTCTGTTTGTGTTTTCCTGACAATAATTCTTTGGAAATCTCTTCATCATGTTTCTCTTCTTCTGACACTTCATTTCTATTGGATTCCATTCTGATGCAATGGAAAAATAATTAAACAAGAACAAAACAAGAAAGAATGATGAAGAATTGATTATTGTGGAAGGAAAACAAGAAAGAATTGGATAAAACTGTATATTTTGGAAGAAGACGAAGAGATGAATGAGAAAAAGGCAAAATATTGGCAAAAGGAAAAGAAAAAGCTACAGCACTGGGTTTTTCCAGGCAGTCTCCCATCCAAGTACTAACCCAGCGTTAGCCGCTTAACTTCGGAGGTCTGAAGGGATCCGGTGCTGATGACTAACTATGGCCGTAGCTCAAACACACCTCATCCACCATCCCCATTATCACTCAACTCTTTCCAAATCCTTCTCAATCTTCTCCTTCTCCCCTTCTCCAATCACAATCAACTTCCTTTCCATCATATCTTCCATATTTTTCTCTTTTCTCAAAATCTTTCTCAAAACTTCTGAAAAATCATTCTCTTCATTTCACTTTAATCAATCTCTCATTATTTCTCTGTTTGTGTTTTCCTGACAATAATTCTTTGGAAATCTCTTCATCATGTTTCTCTTCTTCTGACACTTCATTTCTATTGGATTCCATTCTGATGCAATGGAAAAATAATTAAACAAGAACAAAACAAGAAAGAATGATGAAGAATTGATTATTGTGGAAGGAAAACAAGAAAGAATTGGATAAAACTGTATATTTTGGAAGAAGACGAAGAGATGAATGAGAAAAAGGCAAAATATTGGCAAAAGGAAAAGAAAAAGCTACAGCACTGGGTTTTTCCAGGCAGTCTCCCATCCAAGTACTAACCCAGCGTTAGCCGCTTAACTTCGGAGGTCTGAAGGGATCCGGTGCTGATGACTAACTATGGCCGTAGCTCAAACACACCTCATCCACCATCCCCATTATCACTCAACTCTTTCCAAATCCTTCTCAATCTTCTCCTTCTCCCCTTCTCCAATCACAATCAACTTCCTTTCCATCATATCTTCCATATTTTTCTCTTTTCTCAAAATCTTTCTCAAAACTTCTGAAAAATCATTCTCTTCATTTCACTTTAATCAATCTCTCATTATTTCTCTGTTTGTGTTTTCCTGACAATAATTCTTTGGAAATCTCTTCATCATGTTTCTCTTCTTCTGACACTTCATTTCTATTGGATTCCATTCTGATGCAATGGAAAAATAATTAAACAAGAACAAAACAAGAAAGAATGATGAAGAATTGATTATTGTGGAAGGAAAACAAGAAAGAATTGGATAAAACTGTATATTTTGGAAGAAGACGAAGAGATGAATGAGAAAAAGGCAAAATATTGGCAAAAGGAAAAGAAAAGCTACAGCACTGGGTTTTTCCAGGCAGTCTCCCATCCAAGTACTAACCCAGCGTTAGCCGCTTAACTTCGGAGGTCTGAAGGGATCCGGTGCTGATGACTAACTATGGCCGTAGCTCAAACACACCTCATCCACCATCCCCATTATCACTCAACTCTTTCCAAATCCTTCTCAATCTTCTCCTTCTCCCCTTCTCCAATCACAATCAACTTCCTTTCCATCATATCTTCCATATTTTTCTCTTTTCTCAAAATCTTTCTCAAAACTTCTGAAAAATCATTCTCTTCATTTCACTTTAATCAATCTCTCATTATTTCTCTGTTTGTGTTTTCCTGACAATAATTCTTTGGAAATCTCTTCATCATGTTTCTCTTCTTCTGACACTTCATTTCTATTGGATTCCATTCTGATGCAATGGAAAAATAATTAAACAAGAACAAAACAAGAAAGAATGATGAAGAATTGATTATTGTGGAAGGAAAACAAGAAAGAATTGGATAAAACTGTATATTTTGGAAGAAGACGAAGAGATGAATGAGAAAAAGGCAAAATATTGGCAAAAGGAAAAGAAAAGCTACAGCACTGGGTTTTTCCAGGCAGTCTCCCATCCAAGTACTAACCCAGCGTTAGCCGCTTAACTTCGGAGGTCTGAAGGGATCCGGTGCTGATGACTAACTATGGCCGTAGCTCAAACACACCTCATCCACCATCCCCATTATCACTCAACTCTTTCCAAATCCTTCTCAATCTTCTCCTTCTCCCCTTCTCCAATCACAATCAACTTCCTTTCCATCATATCTTCCATATTTTTCTCTTTTCTCAAAATCTTTCTCAAAACTTCTGAAAAATCATTCTCTTCATTTCACTTTAATCAATCTCTCATTATTTCTCTGTTTGTGTTTTCCTGACAATAATTCTTTGGAAATCTCTTCATCATGTTTCTCTTCTTCTGACACTTCATTTCTATTGGATTCCATTCTGATGCAATGGAAAAATAATTAAACAAGAACAAAACAAGAAAGAATGATGAAGAATTGATTATTGTGGAAGGAAAACAAGAAAGAATTGGATAAAACTGTATATTTTGGAAGAAGACGAAGAGATGAATGAGAAAAAGGCAAAATATTGGCAAAAGGAAAAGAAAAGCTACAGCACTGGGTTTTTCCAGGCAGTCTCCCATCCAAGTACTAACCCAGCGTTAGCCGCTTAACTTCGGAGGTCTGAAGGGATCCGGTGCTGATGACTAACTATGGCCGTAGCTCAAACACACCTCATCCACCATCCCCATTATCACTCAACTCTTTCCAAATCCTTCTCAATCTTCTCCTTCTCCCCTTCTCCAATCACAATCAACTTCCTTTCCATCATATCTTCCATATTTTTCTCTTTTCTCAAAATCTTTCTCAAAACTTCTGAAAAATCATTCTCTTCATTTCACTTTAATCAATCTCTCATTATTTCTCTGTTTGTGTTTTCCTGACAATAATTCTTTGGAAATCTCTTCATCATGTTTCTCTTCTTCTGACACTTCATTTCTATTGGATTCCATTCTGATGCAATGGAAAAATAATTAAACAAGAACAAAACAAGAAAGAATGATGAAGAATTGATTATTGTGGAAGGAAAACAAGAAAGAATTGGATAAAACTGTATATTTTGGAAGAAGACGAAGAGATGAATGAGAAAAAGGCAAAATATTGGCAAAAGGAAAAGAAAAAGCTACAGCACTGGGTTTTTCCAGGCAGTCTCCCATCCAAGTACTAACCCAGCGTTAGCCGCTTAACTTCGGAGGTCTGAAGGGATCCGGTGCTGATGACTAACTATGGCCGTAGCTCAAACACACCTCATCCACCATCCCCATTATCACTCAACTCTTTCCAAATCCTTCTCAATCTTCTCCTTCTCCCCTTCTCCAATCACAATCAACTTCCTTTCCATCATATCTTCCATATTTTTCTCTTTTCTCAAAATCTTTCTCAAAACTTCTGAAAAATCATGATGAAGAATTGATTATTGTGGAAGGAAAACAAGAAAGAATTGGATAAAACTGTATATTTTGGAAGAAGACGAAGAGATGAATGAGAAAAAGGCAAAATATTGGCAAAAGGAAAAGAAAAGCTACAGCACTGGGTTTTTCCAGGCAGTCTCCCATCCAAGTACTAACCCAGCGTTAGCCGCTTAACTTCGGAGGTCTGAAGGGATCCGGTGCTGATGACTAACTATGGCCGTAGCTCAAACACACCTCATCCACCATCCCCATTATCACTCAACTCTTTCCAAATCCTTCTCAATCTTCTCCTTCTCCCCTTCTCCAATCACAATCAACTTCCTTTCCATCATATCTTCCATATTTTTCTCTTTTCTCAAAATCTTTCTCAAAACTTCTGAAAAATCATTCTCTTCATTTCACTTTAATCAATCTCTCATTATTTCTCTGTTTGTGTTTTCCTGACAATAATTCTTTGGAAATCTCTTCATCATGTTTCTCTTCTTCTGACACTTCATTTCTATTGGATTCCATTCTGATGCAATGGAAAAATAATTAAACAAGAACAAAACAAGAAAGAATGATGAAGAATTGATTATTGTGGAAGGAAAACAAGAAAGAATTGGATAAAACTGTATATTTTGGAAGAAGACGAAGAGATGAATGAGAAAAAGGCAAAATATTGGCAAAAGGAAAAGAAAAGCTACAGCACTGGGTTTTTCCAGGCAGTCTCCCATCCAAGTACTAACCCAGCGTTAGCCGCTTAACTTCGGAGGTCTGAAGGGATCCGGTGCTGATGACTAACTATGGCCGTAGCTCAAACACACCTCATCCACCATCCCCATTATCACTCAACTCTTTCCAAATCCTTCTCAATCTTCTCCTTCTCCCCTTCTCCAATCACAATCAACTTCCTTTCCATCATATCTTCCATATTTTTCTCTTTCTCAAAATCTTTCTCAAAACTTCTGAAAAATCATTCTCTTCATTTCACTTTAATCAATCTCTCATTATTTCTCTGTTTGTGTTTTCCTGACAATAATTCTTTGGAAATCTCTTCATCATGTTTCTCTTCTTCTGACACTTCATTTCTATTGGATTCCATTCTGATGCAATGGAAAAATAATTAAACAAGAACAAAACAAGAAAGAATGATGAAGAATTGATTATTGTGGAAGGAAAACAAGAAAGAATTGGATAAAACTGTATATTTTGGAAGAAGACGAAGAGATGAATGAGAAAAAGGCAAAATATTGGCAAAAAGGAAAAAGAAAAAGCTACAGCACTGGGTTTTTCCAGGCAGTCTCCCATCCAAGTACTAACCCAGCGTTAGCCGCTTAACTTCGGAGGTCTGAAGGGATCCGGTGCTGATGACTAACTATGGCCGTAGCTCAAACACACCTCATCCACCATCCCCATTATCACTCAACTCTTTCCAAATCCTTCTCAATCTTCTCCTTCTCCCCTTCTCCAATCACAATCAACTTCCTTTCCATCATATCTTCCATATTTTTCTCTTTTCTCAAAATCTTTCTCAAAACTTCTGAAAAATCATTCTCTTCATTTCACTTTAATCAATCTCTCATTATTTCTCTGTTTGTGTTTTCCTGACAATAATTCTTTGGAAATCTCTTCATCATGTTTCTCTTCTTCTGACACTTCATTTCTATTGGATTCCATTCTGATGCAATGGAAAAAATAATTAAACAAGAACAAAACAAGAAAGAATGATGAAGAATTGATTATTGTGGAAGGAAAACAAGAAAGAATTGGATAAAACTGTATATTTTGGAAGAAGACGAAGAGATGAATGAGAAAAAGGCAAAATATTGGCAAAAAGGAAAAAGAAAAAGCTACAGCACTGGGTTTTTCCAGGCAGTCTCCCATCCAAGTACTAACCCAGCGTTAGCCGCTTAACTTCGGAGGTCTGAAGGGATCCGGTGCTGATGACTAACTATGGCCGTAGCTCAAACACACCTCATCCACCATCCCCATTATCACTCAACTCTTTCCAAATCCTTCTCAATCTTCTCCTTCTCCCCTTCTCCAATCACAATCAACTTCCTTTCCATCATATCTTCCATATTTTTCTCTTTTCTCAAAATCTTTCTCAAAACTTCTGAAAAATCATTCTCTTCATTTCCACTTTAATCAATCTCTCATTATTTCTCTGTTTGTGTTTTCCTGACAATAATTCTTTGGAAATCTCTTCATCATGTTTCTCTTCTTCTGACACTTCATTTCTATTGGATTCCATTCTGATGCAATGGAAAAATAATTAAACAAGAACAAAACAAGAAAGAATGATGAAGAATTGATTATTGTGGAAGGAAAACAAGAAAGAATTGGATAAAACTGTATATTTTGGAAGAAGACGAAGAGATGAATGAGAAAAAGGCAAAATATTGGCAAAAGGAAAAGAAAAGCTACAGCACTGGGTTTTTCCAGGCAGTCTCCCATCCAAGTACTAACCCAGCGTTAGCCGCTTAACTTCGGAGGTCTGAAGGGATCCGGTGCTGATGACTAACTATGGCCGTAGCTCAAACACACCTCATCCACCATCCCCATTATCACTCAACTCTTTCCAAATCCTTCTCAATCTTCTCCTTCTCCCCTTCTCCAATCACAATCAACTTCCTTTCCATCATATCTTCCATATTTTTCTCTTTCTCAAAATCTTTCTCCTCAAAACTTCTGAAAAATCATTCTCTTCATTTCACTTTAATCAATCTCTCATTATTTCTCTGTTTGTGTTTTCCTGACAATAATTCTTTGGAAATCTCTTCATCATGTTTCTCTTCTTCTGACACTTCATTTCTATTGGATTCCATTCTGATGCAATGGAAAAATAATTAAACAAGAACAAAACAAGAAAGAATGATGAAGAATTGATTATTGTGGAAGGAAAACAAGAAAGAATTGGATAAA
The DNA here is from genome assembly GCA_033064195.1 of Blattamonas nauphoetae. Lineage (NCBI taxonomy): Eukaryota > Preaxostyla > Oxymonadida > Blattamonas > Blattamonas nauphoetae. The sequence continues at coordinate 27,890 of JARBJD010000502.1, forward strand.
ACTGTATATTTTGGAAGAAGACGAAGAGATGAATGAGAAAAAGGCAAAATATTGGCAAAAGGAAAAGAAAAGCTACAGCACTGGGTTTTTCCAGGCAGTCTCCCATCCAAGTACTAACCCAGCGTTAGCCGCTTAACTTCGGAGGTCTGAAGGGATCCGGTGCTGATGACTAACTATGGCCGTAGCTCAAACACACCTCATCCACCATCCCCATTATCACTCAACTCTTTCCAAATCCTTCTCAATCTTCTCCTTCTCCCCTTCTCCAATCACAATCAACTTCCTTTCCATCATATCTTCCATATTTTTCTCTTTTCTCAAAATCTTTCTCAAAACTTCTGAAAAATCATTCTCTTCATTTCACTTTAATCAATCTCTCATTATTTCTCTGTTTGTGTTTTCCTGACAATAATTCTTTGGAAATCTCTTCATCATGTTTCTCTTCTTCTGACACTTCATTTCTATTGGATTCCATTCTGATGCAATGGAAAAAATAATTAAACAAGAACAAAACAAGAAAGAATGATGAAGAATTGATTATTGTGGAAGGAAAACAAGAAAGAATTGGATAAAACTGTATATTTTGGAAGAAGACGAAGAGATGAATGAGAAAAAGGCAAAATATTGGCAAAAGGAAAAGAAAAGCTACAGCACTGGGTTTTTCCAGGCAGTCTCCCATCCAAGTACTAACCCAGCGTTAGCCGCTTAACTTCGGAGGTCTGAAGGGATCCGGTGCTGATGACTAACTATGGCCGTAGCTCAAACACACCTCATCCACCATCCCCATTATCACTCAACTCTTTCCAAATCCTTCTCAATCTTCTCCTTCTCCCCTTCTCCAATCACAATCCTCATTATTTCTCTGTTTGTGTTTTCCTGACAATAATTCTTTGGAAATCTCTTCATCATGTTTCTCTTCTTCTGACACTTCATTTCTATTGGATTCCATTCTGATGCAATGGAAAAAATAATTAAACAAGAACAAAACAAGAAAGAATGATGAAGAATTGATTATTGTGGAAGGAAAACAAGAAAGAATTGGATAAAACTGTATATTTTGGAAGAAGACGAAGAGATGAATGAGAAAAAGGCAAAATATTGGCAAAAGGAAAAGAAAAGCTACAGCACTGGGTTTTTCCAGGCAGTCTCCCATCCAAGTACTAACCCAGCGTTAGCCGCTTAACTTCGGAGGTCTGAAGGGATCCGGTGCTGATGACTAACTATGGCCGTAGCTCAAACACACCTCATCCACCATCCCCATTATCACTCAACTCTTTCCAAATCCTTCTCAATCTTCTCCTTCTCCCCTTCTCCAATCACAATCAACTTCCTTTCCATCATATCTTCCATATTTTTCTCTTTTCTCAAAATCTTTCTCAAAACTTCTGAAAAATCATTCTCTTCATTTCACTTTAATCAATCTCTCATTATTTCTCTGTTTGTGTTTTCCTGACAATAATTCTTTGGAAATCTCTTCATCATGTTTCTCTTCTTCTGACACTTCATTTCTATTGGATTCCATTCTGATGCAATGGAAAAATAATTAAACAAGAACAAAACAAGAAAGAATGATGAAGAATTGATTATTGTGGAAGGAAAACAAGAAAGAATTGGATAAAACTGTATATTTTGGAAGAAGACGAAGAGATGAATGAGAAAAAGGCAAAATATTGGCAAAAGGAAAAGAAAAGCTACAGCACTGGGTTTTTCCAGGCAGTCTCCCATCCAAGTACTAACCCAGCGTTAGCCGCTTAACTTCGGAGGTCTGAAGGGATCCGGTGCTGATGACTAACTATGGCCGTAGCTCAAACACACCTCATCCACCATCCCCATTATCACTCAACTCTTTCCAAATCCTTCTCAATCTTCTCCTTCTCCCCTTCTCCAATCACAATCAACTTCCTTTCCATCATATCTTCCATATTTTTCTCTTTTCTCAAAATCTTCTCAAAACTTCTGAAAAATCATTCTCTTCATTTCACTTTAATCAATCTCTCATTATTTCTCTGTTTGTGTTTTCCTGACAATAATTCTTTGGAAATCTCTTCATCATGTTTCTCTTCTTCTGACACTTCATTTCTATTGGATTCCATTCTGATGCAATGGAAAAATAATTAAACAAGAACAAAACAAGAAAGAATGATGAAGAATTGATTATTGTGGAAGGAAAACAAGAAAGAATTGGATAAAACTGTATATTTTGGAAGAAGACGAAGAGATGAATGAGAAAAAGGCAAAATATTGGCAAAAGGAAAAGAAAAGCTACAGCACTGGGTTTTTCCAGGCAGTCTCCCATCCAAGTACTAACCCAGCGTTAGCCGCTTAACTTCGGAGGTCTGAAGGGATCCGGTGCTGATGACTAACTATGGCCGTAGCTCAAACACACCTCATCCACCATCCCCATTATCACTCAACTCTTTCCAAATCCTTCTCAATCTTCTCCTTCTCCCCTTCTCCAATCACAATCAACTTCCTTTCCATCATATCTTCCATATTTTTCTCTTTTCTCAAAATCTTCTCAAAACTTCTGAAAAATCATTCTCTTCATTTCACTTTAATCAATCTCTCATTATTTCTCTGTTTGTGTTTTCCTGACAATAATTCTTTGGAAATCTCTTCATCATGTTTCTCTTCTTCTGACACTTCATTTCTATTGGATTCCATTCTGATGCAATGGAAAAAATAATTAAACAAGAACAAAACAAGAAAGAATGATGAAGAATTGATTATTGTGGAAGGAAAACAAGAAAGAATTGGATAAAACTGTATATTTTGGAAGAAGACGAAGAGATGAATGAGAAAAAGGCAAAATATTGGCAAAAGGAAAAGAAAAGCTACAGCACTGGGTTTTTCCAGGCAGTCTCCCATCCAAGTACTAACCCAGCGTTAGCCGCTTAACTTCGGAGGTCTGAAGGGATCCGGTGCTGATGACTAACTATGGCCGTAGCTCAAACACACCTCATCCACCATCCCCATTATCACTCAACTCTTTCCAAATCCTTCTCAATCTTCTCCTTCTCCCCTTCTCCAATCACAATCAACTTCCTTTCCATCATATCTTCCATATTTTTCTCTTTTCTCAAAATCTTTCTCAAAACTTCTGAAAAATCATTCTCTTCATTTCACTTTAATCAATCTCTCATTATTTCTCTGTTTGTGTTTTCCTGACAATAATTCTTTGGAAATCTCTTCATCATGTTTCTCTTCTTCTGACACTTCATTTCTATTGGATTCCATTCTGATGCAATGGAAAAATAATTAAACAAGAACAAAACAAGAAAGAATGATGAAGAATTGATTATTGTGGAAGGAAAACAAGAAAGAATTGGATAAAACTGTATATTTTGGAAGAAGACGAAGAGATGAATGAGAAAAAGGCAAAATATTGGCAAAAGGAAAAGAAAAGCTACAGCACTGGGTTTTTCCAGGCAGTCTCCCATCCAAGTACTAACCCAGCGTTAGCCGCTTAACTTCGGAGGTCTGAAGGGATCCGGTGCTGATGACTAACTATGGCCGTAGCTCAAACACACCTCATCCACCATCCCCATTATCACTCAACTCTTTCCAAATCCTTCTCAATCTTCTCCTTCTCCCCTTCTCCAATCACAATCAACTTCCTTTCCATCATATCTTCCATATTTTTCTCTTTTCTCAAAATCTTTCCTCAAAACTTCTGAAAAATCATTCTCTTCATTTCACTTTAATCAATCTCTCATTATTTCTCTGTTTGTGTTTTCCTGACAATAATTCTTTGGAAATCTCTTCATCATGTTTCTCTTCTTCTGACACTTCATTTCTATTGGATTCCATTCTGATGCAATGGAAAAATAATTAAACAAGAACAAAACAAGAAAGAATGATGAAGAATTGATTATTGTGGAAGGAAAACAAGAAAGAATTGGATAAAACTGTATATTTTGGAAGAAGACGAAGAGATGAATGAGAAAAAGGCAAAATATTGGCAAAAGGAAAAAGAAAAGCTACAGCACTGGGTTTTTCCAGGCAGTCTCCCATCCAAGTACTAACCCAGCGTTAGCCGCTTAACTTCGAGGTCTGAAGGGATCCGGTGCTGATGACTAACTATGGCCGTAGCTCAAACACACCTCATCCACCATCCCCATTATCACTCAACTCTTTCCAAATCCTTCTCAATCTTCTCCTTCTCCCCTTCTCCAATCACAATCAACTTCCTTTCCATCATATCTTCCATATTTTTCTCTTTTCTCAAAATCTTTCCTCAAAACTTCTGAAAAATCATTCTCTTCATTTCACTTTAATCAATCTCTCATTATTTCTCTGTTTGTGTTTTCCTGACAATAATTCTTTGGAAATCTCTTCATCATGTTTCTCTTCTTCTGACACTTCATTTCTATTGGATTCCATTCTGATGCAATGGAAAAATAATTAAACAAGAACAAAACAAGAAAGAATGATGAAGAATTGATTATTGTGGAAGGAAAACAAGAAAGAATTGGATAAAACTGTATATTTTGGAAGAAGACGAAGAGATGAATGAGAAAAAGGCAAAATATTGGCAAAAGGAAAATGAAAAGCTACAGCACTGGGTTTTTCCAGGCAGTCTCCCATCCAAGTACTAACCCAGCGTTAGCCGCTTAACTTCGAGGTCTGAAGGGATCCGGTGCTGATGACTAACTATGGCCGTAGCTCAAACACACCTCATCCACCATCCCCATTATCACTCAACTCTTTCCAAATCCTTCTCAATCTTCTCCTTCTCCCCTTCTCCAATCACAATCAACTTCCTTTCCATCATATCTTCCATATTTTTCTTCATTTCTCAAAATCTTCTCAAAACTTCTGAAAAATCATTCTCTTCATTTCACTTTAATCAATCTCTCATTATTTCTCTGTTTGTGTTTTCCTGACAATAATTCTTTGGAAATCTCTTCATCGTGTTTCTCTTCTTCTGACACTTCATTTCTATTGGATTCCATTCTGATGCAATGGAAAAATAATTAAACAAGAACAAAACAAGAAAGAATGATGAAGAATTGATTATTGTGGAAGGAAAACAAGAAAGAATTGGATAAAACTGTATATTTTGGAAGAAGACGAAGAGATGAATGAGAAAAGGCAAAATATTGGCAAAAGGAAAATGAAAAGCTACAGCACTGGGTTTTTCCAGGCAGTCTCCCATCCAAGTACTAACCCAGCGTTAGCCGCTTAACTTCGGAGGTCTGAAGGGATCCGGTGCTGATGACTAACTATGGCCGTAGCTCAAACACACCTCATCCACCATCCCCATTATCACTCAACTCTTTCCAAATCCTTCTCAATCTTCTCCTTCTCCTTCTCCAATCACAATCAACTTCCTTTCCATCATATCTTCCATATTTTTTCTTTCAAAATCTTTCTCAAAACTTCTGAAAATCATTCTCTTCATTTCACTTTAATCAATCTCTCATTATTTCTCTGTTTGTGTTTTCCTGACAATAATTCTTTGGAAATCTCTTCAAAATGTTTCTCTCTTCTGACACTTCATTTCTATTGGATTCCATTCTGATGCAATGGAAAAAATAATTAAACAAGAACAAAACAAGAAAGAATGATGAAGAATTGATTATTGTTCGAAAACAAACTTGATGTGTGGAGAAATGAAAGACAAAAGTGAAAAAAGTCACAAAAATATACGGTAAAGCTACAGCACTGGGTTTTCCAGGCAGTCTCCCATCCAAGTACTAACCCAGCGTTAGTTGCTTAACTTGAGGTTTGAAAAGCACCGATGCTGATGACAACTTATGGCCGCCACTATCAAACACACCTCATCCACCATCCCCATTATCACTCAACTCTTTCCAAATCCTTCTCAATCTTCTCCTTCTCCCTTCTCCAATCACAATCAACTTCCTTTCCATCATATCTTCCATATTGTTCTCTTTTTCTCAAAATCTTTCTCAAAACTTCTGAAAATCATTCTCTTCATTTCTCTCAGAGCACGATCACGAAGAAAGTTGAAGAATGTGCCCAACAACGATGTACGAAATGTTCTATGAAATTCTGAATGATTGTTTTGAAAGAACATCGAATACCGACACACGACACAGACGGAGGTTTGAAACTTTTTCATTTTCGAGAAAACACAGAATTCTACAGTGGCACGTTTGATGTGACGAGTTACAAATTACGAAACAGTCTGACGGACTGTATGGGTCATTTCTTTGACAACCAGAGAATGTAGTACGAGATGTGAAGTGAGAGCAAAACCAAAGACCATTCCAGAAAGGGCTGGAAACCATAAACAAGAACTGCGAAGAACAATAAAAGACACAACAGAACAGATCAAGAGATAATAAAGAGGATGTTTTGCCAGAACTGGCAAAAGCAGCCGATAAGAAAGAGAAGTGACTGATCATTTTGTTGAATCAGAAACTGAACAGCCAGCAAAACCGACTAAAAGTCTCGTCTTGGGAAGATACGTCGATACGAACGATAGAAACGAGCAGAACGATGAACTCAGTCGAAGCTGGATGAACGTGTGTCACTTGACGTGATGAGAAATGATGAGATATAGTTGATGACTTCTGAATGAACGGCCAGCGAGTTGAAAAGGTGGGAACGACGGGCTGAAGATGTGTGTCGCATCCTGTTGTGACGTGAACTGACGACGAGAATGAAATGGAAGGAATACGAGGCGAGCGAATGAGGTGACATGGGGGAGTGGAAGGAGGAGTGTCGTCACTGAACCAAAGTCAGGTGATGGACGGATCTGTCTTCGGGGATGAGGGTGAGCGTGGCTTCGATTGTGTCGAGTTCAGGCCTGTCGTCTGGATTGAGAGAGAGACACTGCTCGATCAGTTCTCGCATCTCTTGGTTCTGAACCAGTTCCATCTTTGGCTTCGCTCCTGTCACAATCTGACGAGATGCATTCACTGCATCTTGTTCCCCGAAGGGCACATACCCAGTCTCCATTTCCCACAAGACGAGGCCAAGACTAAAAACTGCCCCGTGGCCAGCGTTGATGTGTGGCTTGTTCGAGATCACTTCGGGTGCATACCATCGCACCCCTTCGTTCGCTGGTTGAGAAAAGGAAGTGTGGTTGGCTTTGACTCATTCGTCTCCACTGTCGGTTCCTGATGATGCTCTTTCTCTGGCATCTGATGGTCTGGTTGCGGTTGCTGAGTGGAGTTGGGAAGAGGGGTGTGGAGCGACGTTCAGATTCAGTTTCAAGCACACATTCTGCTTTGCATCGAAGAGAATGTTGTGCGCGGTCAGAGCTCGAAGAATGGCTGGCTCTCTGTCCCTCTTCGCCACTCCCTTCAACCCCTTCACGAGCTGAAGCTGGGCTTGTCTCACCTGAATCACAAACCTGTTCTCGGAGTGCAGAGCGTTGTACAGCGTTCGATCTTTCGACACATAAACTGTATCCTTCATGTCTCCACAACAGGGCAGCACTTCCTCCAAATTCTGAGTATCAACCAGAGCATCTGACGGTTCTGGCCGTTTCTTGTCGGTTGTATTGAGCGATTCGGAAGAGGAGAAGGTTTGGATGGAATTCACTCCAATTCTGTTGTCTGTTACAATTTCAATTTTCTCTTCGTCCATCTGCACTTGGTCTGTTTCTTTCATTTCTTCAATATTCGTCCCATTCTTCCGAGCTCGTCTTCGTCGGCAGCAGACAAGCACAACAACCAACACAATCACAAACATGAGAGCGACAGAGGCTACGAGAGGGAGCCACCACTTCATGTTCTCATTCACGGCTTGTGCGATCCGATCTGCTGCGCTCTTCTGGATCACAAATGATGTGGCTGTGACTTGTTCTTTCCCATAAACGAGACGACCTCGCCATTCCAAAAATCGTCGAAGGATGAGAGAGACGAGAGGAAGAGAAAGGACAATGGTTGTGTCGTTGAAATGGCTGGATGAATCCTGAGTGAGTGGATACGGTTTCATCCGTCCTTCCTTTCCATCTTTCCCTTTCGAACACCTCCAGAAAGAGCGAGCAAGGAATCAGTGTTGCTCCATCGATTGTCAGTTGGAAGGCTTTGTTGTCTTGTTCAGCGTGCTCGTCGACGATGACGAGAGCGTCGGAATGAAGAACGGAGCGTTCACATTCACATCCTCTCCACTCACCAGACAGTCGTCGTGTGACAGCCAAAGATGAGGATGGTCTGCCTTCCTGTCTCCTCCATTCAGACTCCCAACCTCAATCTCTCCCCCTTCCCGAACACCGAATGTTGTGGCGAAGAGATGGAAAAGAAGATGAAAGGGGAGTGTTGGAGTCGAACGAAGACGTACGAATGGTGAGAGTGCTTCCCTTCATGTTGATCGCTCCTTGCGACAGATGGGTCAGTTGTGTCGATGTGATGGTTGTTGTCGAGTCCACCAGTGTCAGAATGCCTGTATCCCATTCACACAAAGCTGTGCTTGAATCGACGTTGATTTGGTGTGATGAGGATTGACCAACGAGTGAACACATTTCGACAGTCAGATGTCCTCCAACCATTCGAATGAAGATGAGGGAGGGCGAGTCAGACAGAGCAACATCAACTTGGTGGATATAAAGGCGACCTCCAGAAACTTCAATCATTCCTTCTCCTTCCAACTCCGACGACGTTGACGAAGGAAACACAAACAGTTCTGGTTTGGTCGACGGCCCCGATGCGATCACAACTTGATGGTGAAGCAGCATTCTCACTTGCTCCTTCTGCGTCGTGTTGCAAAGGACAGAAATCGACAGCGACGAAATCCCAACTCCTTCCACAATCTTCCACCCATCCTCAATCGAGCAGCAGGGCCTGATTTTATCCCCACAGAACAGCGTCGAATCAGAAGTCGACCCAGAATCGACAAAAATGGTGAAGTCGTCAGGAAGATAGCCAGTTGTGTCGGAGATCGTTCCAACGAAGATGGTCTTTCCGTCATCCTCTTTTGTTGCTTCGACCGATGTGAGGGTGTAAACTGTGTTGTATGGAATTGTCTCTGGCCAACCAATGAGTAGTTCTGACGATTTCGCTTCAGATTCTGAAACGACAGTTGCGATGAAGGAGAATGAGTTGTTTAGAGTGATCTTCAGCGAGTTCCCAACAATCAGATCTGTTCCAGTGAATGTCACAAAACATCCAGTGTGCAGTTTGTTTGAGTACTCGAACTTCATGTTTGTGATTTTCGGAGGAAGGGAACAACAAGTGTGACTCCATTTTCGACATGAAAACCAGTTGATGATGTCCAGCTTCCTTTCAGCGTGTATTCTTCTCCATATTTCATGTGCGCTGAGTTTTCTTCGCTTCCAACTGCAAACTCCGCTGTGCAGTGAGTTTGATTGACAACCACATCCGACACCCATTCCAAACTTGTGCTTCCACTCGTCAGACTCACCTTTCCCGATCGAGAGCTGAGTGCGCGGCCTTCGAAGGAAACAATCATCTTTGTTCGAACATTGTTCAACTGCCTTGATTTGATTCCGACAATGCGGGCTGGTTCAGTCGGTGTCTGGATTCGGGTTGCGATGTCTTCAAAATGGATCAGTGTCGAACTTTCTGTGATGCTCACAACTTTGTAGAGTGTGTCATACTCCAGTTGTCCCTTCTTCTTTTCTGTTTCGGTCTCAAATGGATACAGTTGAGCTCGATGGGGTGTGAGTTGTCCAAATTGATCTGTTTCGAGAATGATCACTTTCCGATGAGGTGTTGTTGCATCAGAATGCACAGATTCCAATGTCATCGTGAAGGTGGCTTCGCTTGGAAGAGCAACTGAATCGAACGAGAGGTCCAAAGTCCATTCCGACCACATAATTACTCGTGCTGATGGAGAGGAGCCGACGAGGGACAGGAATTGTGGTGAAGACCAATCCATTCTCGTAGAAAATCGGATTCGATTCCTGTTTCACACTAACCACTTCGTATCGCGTGTTGTACGAGAGATCGACGACAGGTGGATCTGACAAGTCGAACAGAACAGCAGTCACGATTCCACTTCCTTCTGCATCGAATGTTGCATCGAGAGTGACGTTGACTGGAAGCACTGGAGTTCACAGAGAGTGTGAGAGCGTACTCACTCAACCATCCCAATGCCCGAAAGAGCGATCGTCGCATTCTTCTCGTCTGACGAATATTGAAGAACAGATTCGAGAGACGTCAGGCGAGCTGGTTCAGGATCAACCGAGAAAGTCACATCGGCATTCACAACAGAGACTTCGCCATCAACTGTGAACTTCGTGATCAGATATTTCGTTTCGTACGAGAGCAGAGGGTTGGCTGCTCCAAAGATCACCACATCGTGGATGTGAGTGGTCGATGAAGCATCACCAGTGAATGTTCCAGGCAGCACAATCTCACCACCACTTGGTGTCGATCCAACCATCTTCCGAACTGTCACCTTGAAGTCCTTTCCTCCTCCCAACTTCACCCCTGTCAGTGTCACGAGTGCTGACTTCTGTTGTCTCCTCCCAGCGAGCATGCTGCTGCTGTGATTCGGATGGGTTCATCGGGAGTGGAGAATGGCTGAGCAGTGACAACTGCGACGACTGATGAACTTTTCATTTTAACTACCGAGTATTCTGTTCCATATTTCAGAGTGTCTGTCTTGCCGTACACTTCAACAAGAATGAAGCCAGTGGAGACGTCAGAATGAGAAACAGCGAGATGAACGGTTTCAATTGGCAACTGAGCGGTTTCCAGGGTGAGAATGAGATCTTCTGATGGCATTCGTGCCGTTGTGAGAGACACATTCAGAAAGTTTGGATCGGAGGAGTGGAATGAACTTGAAATGAATGAAAGAGTCGGGCCGAGTGGTGTTTTGAACGTCGCAGCTGAGAACAGGATGTGCTCGTCGTCCTTTCCTTCTTCTTTTCGAATGATGGACTTGATGGTGTATTCTGTGTCGTATTCCACCTCTCCACTTCTTCCGATTTGGATGGTTGCTGTTCCAGCGATGGCTGAACTGAACAAAATGTTGAAAGTGTGGTCAGATGTCAGTGTGACGAGATATGTCGAGCCAGATGGCAGATTCTCGCCAGAAACGGAAAGGAGGAACGAAGATGAGCTGACCTTTGTTTGAGGGACGATTGAGGTGATTTTGGGATGAGGAACTGTGAAGAAGATACCACCATTCACAGCAAACGACGACGAGCCGGTTCCAACGGACAACAATTCGTATTGTCCTCCAAACACAACATGAGTGGGATCCTCACTCGACCCAATCGAAAAGTTCACAAAACATTGTGCCGATGTCACGTTGAAGATCACTCCTCGACGAGATATTCCCTGATGATCCTGAGATCACCACTGTCTGTCCTGCTGAGGTCAGCTTCGTTCCAATCAGCTCAACAATCACCAAGTCTTTCTTTCCACTCAGTGAACGAGCAACTGATTCGATTCGAGGAGGTTCAGCTGGTGTTATGAATGTGACAGGGCACACCAACATTGATCATTCTGCTCACCTTCCGGAAGCCACATCACTTGTGCGACTTGGTATTCTGTCGCCCAATCCAATCTCCCATCTGCTGTCGATGGATAAAGAGGTGCTGTTCCAACAAGGGTCGTTGAGTTGAAGCGATTCAGCGAGATGTTGAAAGTGTTCTTCTCCTTGTTTCGGATCAGCATCGAATAACTCCCTTCGTTCAACTTGATTCCATTCAGAACAATAGTTGTTGTGTTTCCATCCACTGAAAGAGATGAATGGGCTGATTGGACGGATGTTGGGAGGAAATAGTCCGATGCGATCGATGATGATCGTAGTTCATATTTGTCTGCCGGTGGAATAACCCCATTCGCCCCCGACGACACGGCTGATCCTGTTGTCGATATCTGTGAGTCGCTCCCAAATACAATATGAACTAGACGAGGCACATTCGACCCATCCAGCTTAATATCCCCATCGTTCCGTTCACGGCTGGATTCACTGCTGCTGTCACTGTTGCTGTCTCCACTGATCGACACACTCCGCTTCCACTGTTGGAGTGGGAGCCGACGAGGAACAGAGAACTCATATCTTTGGAACCACTGTCGACGGAGACAACGACATTGGGCCTGGCTGAAGTGGAGTCGCAGAATTTGACAGGGTGTCAGGGAATTACATTTGATTGTGGCATTCCCAAGTAAATATCGTTTGATTGTGAGGAATAGGTGACAGAGCATCCTCGAAATTGGAGGAAGGAGAGGTCGATCGCATTCATCCCATACAGTTCCATCGCACCTCCCCAAGACTCAGAAGAGCACGAGACAAAGGCACAGTTGGAGAGTTGCGAGTGAGTGATTTTGAGAGAGAGAGCTCCTCCAAACCCTGCTGCACATTTTTCAGAAGCAATCATTGATGGAAAGGATGAATTCGTGACGCAGCTCGCCACTTCCACCATAACATAAATTGATTCCAGTGGTTGTACATTCTGTGTATGATGAGAAGAGAGAGACAGGACAGTCTGAGCTCGATTGGAACACATAGATAAGCTCCACCAAGATTATTTGATCCTGTGCATCGGCATTTGTGGAAGAAGCACTGCGTGACTATCCAGAAAAGGA